>OY365814.1:5632033-5932642 GCA_959347315.1 Bimastos eiseni
TACCTGTTCGCCTTCTTGTTGACACGTGTCGACGGATGATGCACCCTGGCCGAAACGAGATATGGAATCTGCAGCAGAACCAAGATGGCGGCTACTACCTCCATTATATCGCTCGTTTCCCGGCATATAAACTGCCTTCGTGTGAGCACTGACGTCACATCCGGGCTCGTTAACCAGCTCTTTCCTATCCCGTCGGTCTTTGTATCTTTTCCACCCTTCTTCCGGTATTCTTACTATCTTTGTCCCTACTTCTTCTCTTCTCTTGCCTCTCCTACTTCCACCTCTTATACATCATTTCATCTCTACTTCCCTCTAACGTTCTAGCTCCTCTTGCCTACTTCTTCCCTTCCTACCTTCTCTTTCTGGTTACCTTACTTCTTCCCTCCAACCTCTCTTCTCTCCCTGCTACCCTCAATCCCCTTGTCGTTGTACAGGTGAGTAGAAGGCGATACTATTGTCACGGTGACCGTCTTTTCCGCAGAAAGAGGCAATTATCCACCAATGTACGGCAAGACTCCATCGCGTCACTAATACAGCGCCCGATTTTCACAGCTGGAAAACTCAACTTCTTTGGTCTCCTTTCCTGCTCGTGACATAGGATTCAAGATTCATAGCGCCTTTTCGCCTCGCTACGCAGTCAGTTGTAATCTAACGATTTCCGCCGAACATCCGTTAATTGGAGAATTCTGTATCACGCTGAACGGAATTGAATCGAAATCCACAATTCGCTTTGTGTCATTTTCTATCAGCGCTCGACTGATATAGCAACCATAACATCGACCATTCTCGTCGCCTGCATCTGGGCTACCACTGCGACCGTTGACGTTGTTTAATCTCAACTCACAGATGTCGCGACGGAGACCTGTGCGTAAAATCAGAAATCGGATAAACTGCATCTGGTCCAGAAACAGTCGTTGATCCAACTCTATGTATGCAAATACGAGTATTTAAGAATATCAGGAACATGGAAACTATGATTAACTGTTGATGTCTAAATGGTCGCCGCAAATAAATTGCGGCCAACTATAGCTGCAAGTTTCAACCAGGCCCGGAAGATTAATTATTTTGAACAACATCATTGAAAGAAATTTTTTTACTTGGTTCTATGCCAACTTTAACCAAATTTGAGTCAATCGTATTTTTCACAATAGTGTAGTTAATTGCATTCGACATTTGTTAAGCGCAAGGACTCGCGAGATGAAGCATGTTTGAGAAAAGTGAATGACTCAGAGATACTGCTAAACAGAATTGTAAAGCAACCAAAAGAAAGCGGAGTTCAAAGAGAGGAACCAAAAGACGCAAAGGATCGAGACTGAGCCATTGCAGTTCTAGTAATGGGAACCAAGAGCTCAAGCTCATTATTATGGCATGATGCGCATAGATACCAAAGACAGCTGTAATTAACGAATACCGCGCGCAAGCACCAATCTTACCACATCTAATGTGCTTGATACTTTACCCCAGAAATCAGCACACCGGTCGCCGAACCCATAGACAGGCGGGGAGGGATCCAAGATGGAGGAGGGCTTGGAGTAACGCACCTCGACTTATACGCGAGTACACAGGAGATAAGCGCTTTCGCTGATACGCACACACGTGTGCTTGTCGAGCCGTCTGCCTCCCTGCCTATGAAAACGAGGCTGGTAATTAGACGTCCAACAAGTAGAAATATTCATATGTGTGTTCATAAATATTCAATAGCATCATGAATATTCATTAGGATGCGGAGCATTGCGGTTGATGTTGGAAGTGCTGTGGCGTCAAGTCCTCTTTGGAATCTATCAACCCTTTGGCCTTTAAGTCTGTTTACTTGTGTAGATGTGCTTGCCAGTGTGCGTCTATTGATGTCTCTATCTCGCTACATGTATGTGTTTGTCGCCCTGCTGGTCTGCATGTTTATATAAAAATGACACTAGATGGACTGCTCGCAGCGACGCTTTCTGCGTTTCCAGGATCTGCTTTGATGAATCTTTATGTATCTCCTTGAATATCCTGCTCTCTGTGTCTGTCCATTTCACTTCATGCCTCTCCGCCTAAGTCCATAATCGGCTTTGTTGTTCCCGATATGTCTCTCCCTCTTCACGTCTTTCCATGTGCGTCCCCTATTCTGCAGCGCAGTCTTCATCTCTCCACAGATGTCGTTTGTTTGCCATCTTTGTCTCTGTCTCAGTCTCTCTCGATCTTTGTCCTCTGCTCTTCAGTTTGGCCCATCCATCTGTCTTTCAGTCTTTCAGCCTCTCTCTCTGTCTTGTCTGGCCGTCTATCGTACGCTCGTCTTAGGTCTAAGCTGCGTTCCAGTGGATGCCAAATGACAATCACTAACAGAATGAAAAGAAACCGGCTTGCCCTTTGCAAACCTTGGGCACAAGACTAAAAGGTAAAACCTTTGGCAATCTATCATAATGCCACCGTCTGCAGGGCTGTAAGATGCTCTGTCATCATAGGAAAACCAAAAGCACAGCTTCCCGTCTGAACTTAAACCTTCCTGCCACACTTGCAATTTATCAAAACATTTTGCCGGCTCTTATTCTCTTCATTCTCTTTCAGCAGCTGACGTGTTTATTAAAAATATACTTATCATCAATAGCAATTAAACATACCATCATTTCGTGTAGCTGATGCTAAGCGTTGCTCCACAAATAACATAGAATTTATATCCTGAAAATCGGTTCATTGTCTGAAGATAATATATTGGAGTGTTTTTCTTTGGACTGTTTTCGATTTCAACAGCGAAGTAATTTGTTTTCCAAGGAGACGTCGTCATAACATCATTTTAAAACGACTCTGACAACATAAATGTTACACAATTCATTTCGATTTCTGTAGTCGCCCATACTTTTCAATGTACACATGCATACACACTCAACCATTATATCTTCCCGTTTAGTTTTGGTCTCCAGTCAGTTGATGCGTTGCTCAGGGTAATACAAGTTACTAATTGTAATTTAGTTGTTGAACAAACTTCTCGATTTAATCTCACCATCCTTCTGTCGGCAACGAATCACACTGTGTCTTTTCTAATTCATTTGCACCTTTATCATGCTCCCACATACATCCGGAATAATTGCTCTCATAATCGAAACTGCATGTTGGTCATTGTTTCCATTAAATCTCAACTTAATGTAGAGGTGCATAGGCCTACGTGCTTACATGACTAAATAGGTAACCTATGCAAACCGTTCCTCTTAGCGGTTTTGCCACCACCATCTTTACTTTAATCGACTTAAATTGCCATTCCTTATTTCAGGCATAACAAGCGCTTCGTTTTCCTACCTACCTAATATACCTCTATATTATTGTGATCTTAACAAAATGCAAGAGAGACGTGATTGATCTATCTGTTCTAAACTCCTAACCTTAAGGCAATTGAAAAATGTTTCGTATATATTTTCTAAGTTCTGGGAGCCTGCGCCTCGCATTTGCTAATATCAAACCTTTCTTCTCCATTCCTCTTTCCATATTTTCTTGGAATTTGAAGAGTTGCCTGATAACATGGTTTCTTCTCTTATCTGAACTCGCAATAAGTGGCACTGTATACATACATGCATATATACATACACAGGAATACATACATAATTTAATATATTAAATATAATTAAATTAATAATTAAATAGATAGCCTTTGCATAGATATACCTTTCCTCTTATTGATTTTGCACCATCACCTATACCTTAATCGACCTTAAATTGCCATTCCTTATATGACCTACATCAATCAGCTTGATCATTCAGAGCTAGTTTATCAGTGACTGAAAAGATTGAATATTTTTCTAAAAATGCAGAAAAAGATTCAGAACCTTTCTGAATGATTGGGGGAGTGATTTAAGCATGATATATTTGTATTTAGAAACTAGTTGTTATTGCTGCCATCCGTACAACATGAAATACCATTTAGTTGACTCTTCATCAATGAATGATCAATTTCTTCATCTGCATCCATAATATCAACAAACGATGATCAATTAAATAGGTTGCAAAGACACTGGCAGTTGAATGGTGAGTAGCTGTTGAATGTAATACGGTTGAGAGTTTTGAAGGGCGGTTCAGTTAAGAGATGAAATTGTGTGTGGATGCGTTGAGGGACTTTTAGCCAATGAAGTGGTTTGAGAACTGCAATTATAATCATGTTGGTGTTTGGAGTTTTGTTAGATGAGCGAGCGGCAGCGTTCTGGATCGTTGTTATCTGTGTAGTCGGTTACACAGCTGATTTTGAGGTCGACACTGCTAAACATACGGGTTATATCGCTTGGAAGAGCAGTCGTGGAGGTCAATGGAATGCATCACTTGGGTTTTAGTTTCTGGCAAAGCCGCAGGGAGGCGCAGTGGGCTCGAGACGACGTGTTGGCGCGAAGTAAACAATTGCGATTGGCCAACGTTCAGGTCTAAAAATAGCACAGTCGGCTGGTGACGTACGTCGCTCGTTGTGGATGATGTCGTTTTGAGACGGCGCGGTAGTGCGCCCTGCGGTGGCTTGTACACTCGGTTGAGCAGGGTTGTCGGTTGGTTAGCACGGCGTTGTGTCAGTTTGGGCTGAAGTATGTCGAGTTCGAATTCAGGTTAGAGGTTGGGTCCAGACGAAGGAGACAATGAGTTCATGATGTGTCGGGTAAGGATGAATGGATGGAAGGATGGATAAACAGACGGTTGGATGGATGGATGGAATGACGGACGGACGGATGTATGGGTGGGTGGATGGGTGGATGGATGGTGGGGTGGGTGGATGGATGGATGGTTGGGCGGACCGATGGATGGATGGATGGGTGGATGGATGGGTGGATGGTTGGGTGGATGGTTGGGTGGATGGATAGATGGATGGTTGGGTGGACGGATGGATGGATGGATAAATGGTTGGATGGATGGACGGATAGATGGATGGTTGGTTGGGTGGATGGATAGATTGTTGGTTGGTTGGTTGGCTATATGGATGGATGGGCGGGCGGATGGATGGATGGATGGTTGAGTGAATGGATGGAAGGGCGATTGGATGGATGGGTGGATGGATGGATGGATGGATAGATGGATGGTTCGTTGGGTGGATGTATGGATCGAGGGAAGGATGGCTGGCTGGCCGGATGGATGGATGACTGAATGGATGGGTGAATGGATGGATGGATGGGTGAATGGATGAATAGATGGATGGATAGATACATCGTTGGGTGGAAGGATGGTTGGTTAGGTAGATGGATGGATAGATGGATGGTTGGGTGAATGGGTGGATGGATGGGTGATGGGATGGATGGGTGCATGGATGAATGGATGAATAGATGGATGGTTGGGCGAATGGATGAATGGGTGATAGGAAGGATAGGTGGGTGGATGGATGGATGGATGGATGGATAGATGGTTGGGTGAATGGATGGCTGGGTGGATGGGAGCATGGATAGATGGATGGTTGGGTGAATGGATGAATGCGTGAATAGATAGATGTTTGGGTGAATGGATGGATGGATGGATGGATGGATAGATGGACGGTTCGTTGGGGGGATGGATGGATGGCTGCGTGGAGGGATGGATGGATAGATGTTTGGTTGGATGGATGGCTGGATGGTTGATTGAGTGGTTGGATGGACGGATGGGTGATTGGATGGATTGATGGATAGATAGATAGATGGATGGATGGATGGATGGATGGTGGATGGATGGATGGATGGATGGATGGACGGACGGACGGACGGACGGACGGACGGACGGACGGACGGACGGACGGACGGACGGACGGACGGACGGACGGACGGACGGACGGACGGACGGACGGACGGACGGACGGACGGACGGACGGACGGATGGATGGATGGGCGATTTAATGGATAGATGGATGGACGTTTCGTTGGGTGCATGTATGGATAGATTGAAGAATGGCTGGATGGATTGGTGATTGGATGAATGCGTGAATAGATGGATGTTTGGGTGAATGGATAGATGCATGGATGGATAGATGGACGGTTCGTTGGAGGGATGGATGGATGGTTGCGTGAACGGATGGATGGATAGATGTTTGGTTGATGGCCGGCTGGATGGATGATTGAGTGGTTGGATGGACGGATGGGTGATTGGATGGATTGATGGATAGATAGATGGATGGTTGGGTGAATGGATGGATGGATGAATGGGTGAATGGATGGATGGGTGGATGGCTGAATGGATAGATGGATGGTTCGTTGGGTGGATGTATGGATGGATGGATGGATGGATGAATGGGCGGTTTTTTGGATGGATGGATAGATGGATGGTTCGTTGGGTGGATGGATGGTTGGGTGGACGGATGGATATATATAGTATATATTGATGGATGGAAGAATGGTTGGATTAATGGATGGATGGATGGATGTTTGGATGGATGGATGGATGGATGGGTGACTGGATGGATGGATGGGTAGATGGATGTTTAGCTGGGTGGATGGATGGTTAGGTGGACGGATGGATCGATGTTTGGTTGGATGGATGGATGGCATAATGGTTGATTGAGTGGATGGATGGACGGATGGGTGATTGGATGGATGAATTAATGGATGAATGGATAGATGGATGAATTAATGGATGGATGGATAGATAGATGGATGGTTGGGTGAATGGATGGATGGATGGATGGATGGGTGAATGGATGGATGGGTGGTTGGCTGATTAGATAGATGGATGGTTCGTTGGGTGGATGTATGGATGGATGGAAGGATGCGTGAATAGATGGATGTTTGGGTGAATGGATGGATGAATGGATAGATGGATGGTTCGTTGGAGGGATGGATGGATGGATGGTTGCGTGAACGGATGAATGGATATATGTTTGGTTGGATGGATGGCTGGATGGTTGATTGAGTGGTTGGATGGACGGATGGGTGATTGGATGGATTGATGGATAGATAGATGGATGGCTGGGTGAATTGATAGATGGATGGGTGAATGGATTGATGGGTAGATGGCTGAATGGATAGATGGATGGTTCGTTGGGTGGATGTATGGATGGATGGATGGATGGATGGGAGGTTTTATGGGTGGATGGATAGATGGATGGTTCGTTTGGTTTATATATGGATGGATGGAAGAATGGTTGGATTAATGGATGGATGGATGGATGATTGGATGGATGGATGGGTGACTGGATGGATGGATGGGTAGATGGATGATTAGCTGGGTGGATGGATGGTTTTGTGGACGGGTGGATAGGTGTTTGGTTGGATGGCTGGATGGCTGGATGGATAGTTTATTGGATGAATGGATGGATGGATTGATGGATGGATGGATGGATGATTGGGTGATTGGATGGATGGATTGATGGGTTGATGGATGGGTGAATGGATTGATAGATGGATGGTTCGTTGGGTGAATGGATGGTTGGGTGGATGGATGGATGGATAGATATTTTTATTGGATGGCTTGATGGTTGATTGGGTGGATGGATGTATTGATGGATAGATGGATGGATGAGTGATTTGCCTGGATGGGTAGATTGATGGATGGATGGATAGATGGATGGATGGATGGTTGGTTGTGTAGGTAGATGGATGGATTGGTGAATGGATAAATGGATGGGTGGAGGGATGGATGGTTGAATGAATTAATAGATGGATAGATGGATAGATGGAAGAATGCATAGATGGATGGTTGGGTGAATGGATGGATGGATGGGTGATTGGATGGATGAGTTAATGGATGGATGAATAGATGGATAGTTGGGGAATGAATGAATGGATGGATGGTTGTTTGGGTGGATGGATTGATGGATGGATGGTTGGGTGGACTGATGGATGGATGGATAGTTGGTTGGTTTAATGGATGAATGGCTGGATGGATGGTTGGGTGGATGGATGGATGGACGGACGGACGGACGGACGGATGGATGGATGGTTGGGTGAATGGATGAAAACACTAGGGTTCCGTGAGGTGAAGACAAGGGTTCCGCTTTAAGCTTTCAGTGTGAAAACTGCGCTTAAACCAATTTAAAATCAATTATATGAATTTCTCATATGAGACTGTTTGCTCATATCTGTGAGCATTTCATTCAACATGAAATAGAATTCAAATGTCATAGTCATCGATATTTGTGTTGTTATTAATCTAATCAAGGCCGAAACCTATCATGGTCGTTTTTACCTATACAACAGAATATGCTTAGTTTTGGACCATCACAAAATTCAAGATGAAAAGGGTTCCACGGCCAAAGAGGACTGGGAAACGCTGGTATAGCGAATGGCCGTGTTGACTGATTTCTTAATTGATTGTTGACCATTGAATTGAATAGAATAAACTGGTGTATAGTACAGTAGAATAAAGTAGAATATCACAGGATAGAATAGAACTGATTTGTACTTATAATAGTGGGATAAACTGATATTCAGTCAAATAACATGGATTGAATCGATGATAAAAGTAAACATCACAAATCCAGACAATTAATAGTAAACAAATTTCCGACATAAAAGAGAAACAAGATGACCAATAGCTTTCTATTATGTGCTTCTTCTTCTCCAGCCGTTCACATTGTGCTCCTTCATAACGTATTCACTCTATAAACTAAGCGATACAACAACATCTGCACAATTGTTGTTTTTCTTTTCTTTTTTGCACCACTATTTATTTATACGCTACTTCAACAATAACCACCAAGGTACTACTAGTAGTACCATTATCAATAACTCAAATCTTCAACTCAGTGTTTTTACTTATAATAGTCTGAGTTATGCTTTCAACCTAAGACGAAAATAATAATAATAATAATAAATTGATGATAATACTAATAATAATAATAATAATAATAATAATAATAATAATAATAAATTGATAATAATAACAATAATAATAACAGTTGAAGGAAGGGACGGGGAAGTAGTAGGTGGAGTAGGGGAAGCAGTAACAGCAGTAGTAGCAATTATACAAAATAATAGCGACGACAACAATTAACATGTGATTGTAAATTGTGAGGGCGCTTGCAATCGCGAGTCATGTATGCATGTGTGAATCTTATAATGCTCGTATGCATTTACACTTGTGCGTGTGCTTAACATGATCCTGCCTTAAGACGAGCGTATGCTTAACATGTTCCTGCCTTAAGACGAGCGTATGCTTAACATGATCCTGCCTTAAAACGTGCGTATGCTTAACATATTCCTGCCTTAAGACGAGCGTATGCTTAACATGTTCCTGCCTTAAGACGAGCGTATGCTTAACATGATCCTGCCTTAAAACGTGCGTATGCTTAACATATTCCTGCCTTAATACGAGCGTATGCTTAACATGTTCCTGCCTTAAGACGAGCGTATGCTTAACATGTTCCTGCCTTAAAACGTGCGCGCGCGTACATGTTCGTGCGCGTAGCGTCGATATAAGCCATCGGAATCTAGGCTAAAGCTTGAATCGATGATGATATTTGAGACCTCGAGAGATCTTGTGAGGTTCCCATGAGATTGGAGCGACAAACGATGATGATGAATCTGGGCCATGGGAGATAGTCATCTGCTGTGCTGCACAGGAATAAGCTGCTACAATATTATCTTCCTGTTTGATGAGGTGGGCAATTCAGCTGAAATTTCTATTCAAGATAGAACTGTCTGGAAAGCAATAGAACTATGTTCATTAGAATATAACAGAGCTGAACAGAATTGATTAGAACAGACAAATTAGAATATAATTTATGGAGCATTATCGAATAGAATCTAGCAGACTAGAATAGAAAATAGTAGATCGTAGCAGACTAGAACATAATAGAATGAAATAGATTAGAATGAAGCATGGCATAAATGATTTAAAGAAAATTAAGAGCATACAGCTGAATGGCATAAAATAGGTTCGCATGGAATATTTATAGCAACATCTTCCCACATAAAGTCGAGACATGGATATCAATTGAAATCTCCTTCCTCTTTAAATAACTATTCTGTCAATTCTTCATTATAGAGATCATAATGAACAGCACTATCGAAATACACACATGATATTACTTTATTAACGTGCTGCAAAAGTTAAAAAATCACATAAGCTTCCTACAATGTCCTACATGTTGGTCACATCTATTTGTGTATTTGTAACACGTATTTGCTATTAATAAGAATAGCATTATTAAGAGTTTCAATGGCAAGGGTAATAGAATATCTAATTGCCTTTCGTGGTGCATGTTGCGATAAAGTTAGTTTGGGTATACGTGTCTAAGAACAATATGGCATTGTGTGTTATATTTTCATTATGGTAGTGTAGAGTGGTGGTTCTCAACCTTTTTATGGCATTAAGGCACATTTGAGATCTTAAGAAAATCAGACGACGCACGATTGAACTAAAACTAATTTGCTATGTTTGACTATGAGCATAATTATGGTTGCTGTATTTAAATCTTGCTTTCAAGCAATTTCCATCTGAAAGAGAAGGTTTAATTTTAAATTTGACATGAGTATCAAAATAAATTAGAGAAGAGCAGAAAAAAATTTATATGTTAATAGTTTAACTTCAACAGATTGAAATGCAGAGTTTACAGATTTTGCAGTTACACTGTTTAATATAAACTGATTGTAAACTGTGCGAGTATTAGGGGTTAAGAAGAATTCTGTAATTTGCAAGACCTGTTTGAATGTCAATCAATGTCAATGTGATATTTGAGTGAGTTTATTTTATTAAAACTAAATTACATTATCGATAAAAATATTGATTTACCAATTAATTTAATTCATTATAAAGCGCATGATTGCTATAAGGGCAGACGGCAAACGTAGGCATTATAGCGTATAGCGCGGCAGCTATAGCCAAACCCGACCAACGGCGGATATTTCACACACGATAGATTGGGAGGCCTGTGACGTACTTGAAAGAGTCTAGCAATAAGTAAATAGTATAACGTATTAATAATAAGTTGAACAAAATAATTTATAATTTTACATAAATGTTTGATAATTTTATTAATAAATAATGCCATGCTATACGTTGACAATGAGTCTTGAAATAAAAAATTTCGGGTAGCCGAAAACCGATTTCATTACCCGGGTAGTCAGCCTCGGGCGAATGCCCGGTTACCCGGGTACCCGTTGACAGCCTTACTTACGGCATACTGGTGTACCGTTGAGAACCACATGGTGTAGAAGTTCGCGTGCTAGTCTGTCAATAGATACATGTATGTCGAGGCTTCAAATACCCGACAGGACAGAAACCTGTGTTGAGATATCTGTTCCCCTGTGCAGCTATGATGAGTAGGCCTACACTGACTGCACACTGTCGGTGAAAGGTGAAGATTGGCCAGCCGCCGTCTCCATATGCCGCGGCATAAAATGAAGTCGCTAACAATTCATGCCAATCTGTCTCTCAGGCATTAACGTTTGATTGCTCTTCTCCTTGTGTTATACCTGTACATTGGGTTATTATTAAGTCAGTTTGCAGTGGCTTCAGAGCTGGATCTGCGTTCAAGCCCCACGGCCCAAAGAATGCAGATCCAACTTCGAAACAACTGCAATTTAACCTGGAACGCTGAGGCCTAATAATCCAATTTTCTAGGCTTCCTTGTATAAGCTGTGGGCATTGCTTGCTAAATTATAACAATCCTGTGAGTGTTAAAAGACGAACGTAATGTTCATAATGATTTTAATAACGGTTTGCATCATTCAAAGATAGCAAAGATTAGGTTCTTTTGAAGCGCCCAATTATGACATTCATAATTACAACTAAGGTAGGCTGCAGTATGGTTTGTGTTATGCAACCTGCCTGCCTGCCTGCCTGCCTCTATGTCTGTCTGCCTGCCTCTATGTCTGTCTGCCTGCCTCTATGCCTGCCTATTTACCGATATACATGTACACCAATGAAATTGTACGGCTACTCAGTCTCTCGTTATCGACCATTCGTATTTACAGATACCATGTATTTTAATTAATCGAAAGTCGATTTATATTTAGAAACGAAATTACATATTCATGGTCGATGTGGGGCGACTCTAGCGAAAAATTAGAGGGCGCCATCTGAGGGCAACAATATTCGTCATCTCTTGCGCTTTCTTGCTTCCGGCGCAATGGCCTCTACGACCGTGGCACGGATATCGCATCATTTTCCGCATGAAGACTTCTCCTAAAACCAATACTACTGGCCTAGATACCACAATGGACTAAACATATATATGTATATATAAATTATATATATGCACATATCGATTGATGCTTTGGCGTTCATATATATATATATATATATTGATACAGAATATATACAATTTCATATATATTACATTTGAGGGGTGCGCGCGAGTCTAGTGGCTAGAGTGCAGGATGGTTGAACGAGAGGTCAGAGGTTTAATTCTCGTTCAGTCAGATATCTGAGTCAAGATTTCTATTCCGCAGTCATGGTTTATATATACATGTATATTATCCATACATATTATATAGAGAGTATATATTATACAGAAAGGCCCATATACATACTCACATGCAAATGCATACATTATGCATATATATATTTATTATACATAATATATACAATTATATCGACTTTTTATATGCATTATGTATATTTTGTTTAGTGGGTCGTGCGTGTGAACCAATTATTTTTTAGCCAAGATTTCACTGCGTATTCTATAAGTCGCCATCTGTTTTGCCTTTCAATGAAGACCTATGCCTCAATGCCTTGCTAATATTGGATGTCAAACTGTGCTTTCTTCGTAGACATCTCTGGAATTTATTAAAGGAAGAATATGTAAAAATTAAAAAAATACAGCTGTATGTGTATATACATACCAGCCACCAGAGGGATAACGAAGAGCTCGACGACCAGTTATTATAATGTTTCTATGGCGCGAACGAAACTTCAAGAAAAAACTCGTGACGATCTTGAGATGCAGCAGTCGAGAAAGATGTTTCCAGATGGTCGGTCAATTCAAATATTTCTGTAAGCCATGATGGGGTCTGCCATCTGGCAGGCATATATTACAAAAAGAATATCTTCATCAGCATCAGACCCGGAGCCACAGTGAGGCAAGACGAGGTATGCCTCGTCTTGCCTCGATACGAGAGTTGAAAGAGTATTTTATAGAGAATATAAAGAGTATTTTATTCCAATGACTCGCTGGAGTGGCTTCTTCTCGAAGCGTCTGACCTGGGAGAACCTCTGAATAGGTTTTAATGAAATTAATCTCATTCCTTTGCTTCACCCTTCAATCTCTTCTAGCCACCAACTCCTCCAGCACTCTACCACTGCCCTCTCCCTACCATACTCCTGCATCTTCTCAGTCAACGCCCCCAATTCATCATCTGGCTTCACTAAGCACCACACCACAAAACCCTGGGCTCTGTCGCCAGCAGCAAAACTCTCTATCTCAGTCTTTTTGTCATCACCACCACACTCAACACCATTGATCACAGACTCCGTCTAGATATAGACAATCTTCATAACATCTCTGGCACTGCTCTCTTGTAATTCCAATATCCTTCTTCCAGATCCTTATATGTTAAAGTCTTCAACCACTGTAAGCAACCCCTCCCAATCGCACACGTTGTCCCTGCAAACTACACCAGTATGAAACATTCCTATGTTGACAACCACCTGTACGCAGATGGCACCCAACCCTGCGTACCCTATTCCAAATTTCAATCCACCTCCATAGCCCAGTTATTCAATGCGGTTAATCTAATATCTCAATGGAAGTCGTCCAACCTCCTCTGCCTCAACCCTTTCAAAACATAAATCATCGTCATAGGCCTTCCTGACCAAATCAAGAAAATCCATGACCTTCAATACGTCCATCCATTAGCTTTCCTTCCTATTCCTTCATCTCTGATGCCCCTGTGCGCAATCTTGGCGTCACATTTGACCGTCGTCTATCTTTCTCTGGCCACACCTCCAACCTCTCACGCCCTAGCATCATGAACATTCGTGACCTCCTCTACATCCGGCCCATGCTCGACATCAAAACTGCCTCCATCACTACTACTTCTAATGTCAACTCCAAGCTCGATAACTGCAATTCCCTTTTCCTCAAAATTAAGGCAATGCAACTCAAGCGACTACAACTTATCCAAAAATTCACTTTCCTGAATGCCCATAAATCATCGCATTGCTCCCCTCCTCAAATAGCTCCATTGATGAAAAATCACAGACACAGAGTGCATCCACTTCAATGTCCTATCGCTTATCTGCAATTGCTCCGATGTTCCATGCTCCACGCCCAACTATCTTCGTAAACTGTTCACCATTCAATCAACTCGTTCTACCAGATATTCATCCTGTTTAGCATTTCTCGATCCCCGGTCGCGTTTTACTTTAAGTTCTCCATCCGAGCCAGGGCGTACCGAGGGAAGGGGGCAGCTGGCCCAGGCCCCGGGCGCAAATGTGGAAAGGGCGCAAATTTCAGGATGGAATAACTTATTATTCCATAAAATGCACTTTTTTCAAAATGTGGGGGCCAAAATGATGCTACGCACAGGGCGCAATTAGCAAGGCACAGGGCGCAATTATAGCTCGGTGCGGCCCTGATCCGAGCCACATGCATCACCGCACCACGTCTCTGGAACTATCTGCTTCCAGCATTGCTCGCTTTTTCGGCTCCTCCACCATCATTGCCTATCACACACCCAGTGATATTTTCGTTAACGGAAATAGGGATTAGAAGTAATATTGTTGATTTCCGTTAACCAGAATAAGAACGAAAATTGGTGACCCACAATCACCTGCCTCCAGCTTCTTTATCCATCACCTCTCTGGCTTTCCATTCGATACTAAAGTCTCACATTTTATACTTTTCAGGAACTCTTACTCACACTCACTTGATCGTCCACCTTCCAATCCTCAACCAAACGACACTCGCCTTAACTGCAACGCTGCTGCCTCCTCTGAAAACCGGATTCTGACCTCAATCTGACTACCCTTTGGACAGTCCCTCTGATTCGACGCAGCGCTCGTGAGTAATCTAGCTCGTGAGGAATCTAGCGGCATTGAGAACCAAGCACCCTGTGCTTGGTTCTCAATGCCGCTATCGAAGCTTGGAGATTACAATTTCGATGACGATAATGAATACGAGCTTTTACAACATGAGACATTTTTCATGCGGGCAAACACCCAGGTGAAACCTCCGGACACAATTAAGGGCAGGAGTGGGGAAAATTGGGAAGAGAATGCAGGTAATCCCGGAGGCACTGGCATCGAAGGGGATTTGACGAGATAAAATGAGGAGGTAAGAATGTGGAAGCGGAAAGCCTGATGAGCATTATCATCATCGTCGTCGTCGTCGTCTTCATCATCATCATCAACGACAACAAAAGTAAAGCAATGCATTGATCGTCACATATATTATGCACACTTGTCCAAGGGCATTGCATAAAAATTATCTGCATACGTAGAAGCAACTTGGAGAAATATAATATAAATTCAGAAATCCCTTCATTGCAAGATAGATTCAAAGATTTGGGTTCACTAGCGCCGCCTGACGAACTTAGCTTTTTTTTATGAGAACTCTAACGACATCTAATGAATACAATAATCACTTCACGTTAATATAATTTTCTTACCCTTAGGCTACTCTTACAATATCTTGCTTATCGTGACATCGCATATATCTGAACTTGTTAACATTTGTCTTATCTACCCTATCTGTCTTTACCATGTCTCACCTAAGAGGATCACCTATCCTGATTATGGTCCTATTTCATGTAAGAGAAGAATGGGCAGAGATTAAGGGGGCAAGCATAGGCAAGAATATGTAATGATAGTATCGTTACCTGTTATCGCCTATGCTTGCCTCATCAATATCTGCCCACCCTTCTCTTACTTTATTCTACTCCCAATAAACTCGCGTCTGAAAGACTATTTATGGTTTTACCTTCCTCAAGATGCCAGTATTAGTCAATCATCAAACAATAGGAAATGCATAATGAGAATGAAGAATGATTAGCAGCTGAAGTCTATGAAAGTTTTAGAAGTTGTAGATAATGTCATTTGCATAATAATGTCTTCGTAATAGCACTAATCAGAACATTGGGTACTCCACGAGTGAATTGCTTGTTGATGAACATAAGAAAGTATGAATTATAACAAATTATCTAGAGAACCAACTTGTAAGTTATTGGCAACTGATTGGCGACATAGAAATCCTAAGCAAAACATTTATAAGCAAACAATGGCAACTGTATAATTATTGCCTCTCAAGTAAATCGAGCTCCTCCTTTAGTTTCTGATCTTCTCTGACCGGCGGTCTTGAACTTTTAGAATCGGTAATTCGGTTGCTACCTCGACTCTCATCCAATGCAC
The DNA here is from genome assembly GCA_959347315.1 of Bimastos eiseni. NCBI lineage: Eukaryota > Metazoa > Annelida > Clitellata > Crassiclitellata > Lumbricidae > Bimastos > Bimastos eiseni. Next base: position 5,648,228 of record OY365814.1, read on the forward strand.
TAGAAACAATCACTATGAGGTGGAAAACTGTCATTGGAATAACATGCCAACCGAGTTGAGAGATTGTAATGTAATGTAGAGTAAACCTCCGCAAAATTGTCAAATTGCCTCGAAAATCTACGTTGGGGAGACCATCTTGATCACCCAGCGCTACGTAACTGGCCAAACCTGAGAAGACATTTGAATTTGACGTAATGTTTCACCCTGCTATTTGCCTACAGAGTGGGAGGAGAGGAGTGAAAGACAACACAGCCTGAAAACTTTGTAGAACATAGTCTGCTTTAACAGCGGTGGTTAATACGTTTAAATATTAATTTGATGCGGAGATAGAGAGAAGGAGACAGGCACACCCACAGAGACCTAGTTGGACTACATGGCAGAAGCTAATCAAAGAAGGCCTGTAGGCCTACAGTTTACAATGCGCTCGGCAAGCCCATCAAGTCAGAATCCACCATAAGCATCTCGACACATACATGTAGGAAACAATGGAATCTCACTGTGTTGCAAAGACAATAGGTTCTCTTTGTCTTTTAAAATACATTATCCTTTGAGACCAAGATATTAGCCATCGAGATCGTTGAGACATAGGCTCTCATTGTCCTTATCTGAGCTCAATTGAATTTTTTTACACATTATAATAATTTATTCTAAAATTTCAACATGCCCTTTGTTTTCCGAGCCATAGGGTTATCAAACCACTCGGCCTATGCTAAGTCACTGTCTGAGAGGTCCATTCGAAACGTTTTGATTTCATTTCGATTGAATCGAGAGAAACGTCAGAGTTTAGGAGTCAGCGTGGACTGTGAAGGAGGCTTGCTTTACGGCATGTCCGTAGAGTGTTCCACCTGGGAAATCACCCGACCCTGGTCAACACGTGCAATGGCGGGAAGAAAGAATGGGATGGAGACAGAGGTAAGATCAAACACGATGAAGGCAGAGAAAGGCTGTTGCCCAATGTGACCGTGCTTTGGGTATCCGTGGTGCGAGGAAACATCGGTAGTCTCAGACTCTTTCAGCGCTTCATTTGAAGAGTCTATACTGATGTTCTGAGACATCGGTTGTCTAATACCAAAGCACGATCACTTTGGTCTTTTGGAAATTTTTGGCCTAAATGTCGCATCTTACCCTTACTTTACATTACGTGATTCAGTCTCGTTAATCCTACATTACCAATCTCCTGTGTCTATAAATCCATCAGACACGAATCATCTGCAAGCTACATACAGCGTCAAATTAGTGTCTACTTGCATCTCTGTCTGTCTCTGTCTGTCTCTGTCTGTCTCTGTCTGTCTCTGTCTGTCTCTGTCTGTCTCTGTCTGTCTCTGTCTGTATCTTGCTCTCTGCGTCTTTTTCTACGCGCTCAAAAAGTATTTTCGTTCAATTATTCATAAATTCCATTTATTTTCCAATCTTGCTCTTAGTCAAATTCGCAACCAACACCTGCTCAATGTTTCATCGACGTATGCATGCGATTCATAGAACATAATAATATATCTATGCATGGCATTAGTATATATATAAGTATGTATACACATACGTATATGTATATATATATATGTAAACACATACATGTATGTAGATATCTATCATGGTAATCACACATATGCATTTGGTAAGATATACGTTGAAGATAAATTATATTCCCAAATGTACCTGAAACAGATGTGCACTCTCCACTTTGAATCCAATGTCAGTCAGTCAGTCAGTCAGTCAGTCAGTCTGTCAGTCTGTCAGTCTGTCAGTCTGTCAGTCAGTCAGTCAGTCAATCAGTCAGTCAGTCAGTCAGTCAGCCTGTCAGCCAGCCAGTCAGTCAGTCAGTCAGTCAGTCTGTCAGTCTGTCAGTCTGTCAGTCTGTCAGTCTGTCAGTATGTCAGTCAGTCATCCCGTCAGTCAGCAAAATATCATGCAGTCAGTAAAAGAAGTAGGGCCTATATAAAACTTCTGGTAGACCCTGTCGTGTAATTTTTGAAATGCATTGCCATAATTATTGAAACATGATTAAATTTAATATGAAACATATATCTGTATTCCAATTGTGATATGCATTACAATACATATACTATATCTATAATATATAATATAATATTTATATATATATAATATATATATATATACATAATTACATATATACTTCAGGGTGACTCATGAAAGTAATGAGAAATCAAAATTGATGACATAGTTATACATTATTTTCAAGGTTTACGATGAATGGGTAATTTATCTAGTCACTACTGGGGCACCCTCAGGACAGTTGGACCTCGGGATAGAACCACTTGAGATTTTAAAAAATCTGTAGCCATTCTTCTGCTGATAACCTAGTGGCCTGTGAACGTGTAATGCGCCGCCTTCCTGGTCATTGGTGCCCGGTTCATCCCAGGCTTCAATCTTGAGGATACAGCTGCTGCTACAGTCTCATGATTCTGCATGAAGCAGCCGAGAAAAATCTTACTACGAGAAACAATATCTAAGTGAAGACTCGCAATCGAGAGAACTGGGCTTCGTATTGACCGCGGCTCTTCATTTGCCTCGATCATCAAAATGGTTACAGCAACTGCGAGGCTTCCACCTCACTGCCAAATGAATATTTGGATAACCAGGTGGTTGGTGGGTAGGTGCGAGTGATTCGGCCTAATTACAGACACGTCGAACCTATAGTGGCCTGTGGCGTGTGAAACATGGTTTATGTACTGGTCTTGTGGTCGTCGCTAAGTCATCGACCGTTTCGTCAAGTGGTGTATGCTCAGATTCCTCGTTTACCCAAGTCATCATTTCACATCAACTACTCAGTCGAATTCAATGTCAGAAGACACAAAACCAGTTTACTTAAATATAAATTTTCAGGTAAAATGGTTTTGCGCTGAAGACACTTAGCGATAGGATAAAGGTATGTTATCATTCAAACATATTGATGCTTTTGCCCTTGTAAGATTTTTATTAAAATGAAGAAAAACATCTGTAATCATAACACAACAGAAATTATCTCCTAGAAAATATTCGACCGAATGACGAGTTCATCGAATTGCTGTTTTCCATCAACTGTATAACGGAAGAACCTACATGTGTATTGAGAGAGAGCAAGAGAGAGAGAGAGAGAGAGACAGACAGACAGACAGACAGACAGACAGAGCCAGAAAGAGAGACAGAGAGAGGGAGGGCCTACTCTCTTCCCCTCCGTTCCGCATCAGTTCAAACAGGTCTTCAAACAGGTTTTAGGCCTATTAATTTCGTAATCTAAAGTCAATCAACCTTATCCGAATCGAGGCCTCGTACTATCGTTATACCTACATGTTCATTCGGTGGATGTCTATTCCTATTACATCGAACGAATGTTTCTAGTATTGAAGAGAATGTTGGGACATCCAACAATATATTTGACCTATTGTAATACTTTAAAATACATATCATTATCATTCTATGAATATGTATGAATATGTAATCATAGATCTGTATGCACCAGCATATAAATGAAGCATTGTGCAGCGGTCCATACATTGTGGTCATTGCATGGTGCCATCACATTTAGATTCTAATTGCAGTCTCCAAATTCCCGGAAGGCTTCACTCGGCGGGACAGGTTGTGTTTGACTTCTGTCTGTCTGTCTCTCTAACTCTGTTGGTCTGTTCTTCTCTTCACCTGTGTATATTTAAGCATTTTCTGGAATGCAAGGATGCTCAATGCACGTCATAATGGGTCATTCTATTAATTCACCAAACAATTCGTCCATTCATTCATTCTTCCACGTATGCATGGACGCATACAAGCATACATACATGCATGCATATGTGCATGCACACATACACGCATTAATAGATACATACATACATACAACGTATGTAGGCCTACATAGGTACATACGTACACACACACATGCATGCATGCATACATGTATAGCCTACATACATTCATACATACATGAAACATATGTGCATAAATAGGCACAGACACATACTTACATACATAGATACATACATACATACATACATATGTAAATACATACATACAATGTCATACATACGTGTATGGCCAAGCTGCCAGCGATAAGACAAAACACGATGCAGGTTACAGGAGTTGCATGAGTTGTGGTTCAAGCTGTTCCTCATCTCAAGTCAGAAGGATTCCACCCAATACGTTAAAGACACAAACTATTTAAGGAGTGGCTCAACCTGTCAATGATGTCAATGTGTTTGCCTGTAATTAAATGGCGCACTTAACGAACCGCGAAGTAGCGCTGCGACTACCGACAATTAATTTTCCTCTGCAAATTGCGATATAAAATCCACAATAAAAAATATTATCGATATTGATTAATCGCTTGACGATAAATTACAAAAGTGCTTCAAAATCTATATATTATTTTACATATAAATATAATTATATATATGTGTACATATATATATAATTTATATAAATGTATACATATGAAATGCAATGTCATAGGCCTTTCAAAATGCTATGTGCCTTGTAATCATGGGGTGGCAGGTTCGAGTCCACCTCAAGCCACATGTTCTTTGCGACAATTTCCTCACTCACAATTCTCTATGAGGAAGACAAGAGGAAGCCACCTCACTCATCTCATGCCAGGGATTTATTAAAACCCAATGGACCGATATTCGTGCATGTATATAATTATATGAGGTTTTTAGTTCAGTTATGTTGCCCATAGTCACGACAGCTGTTGCATGCTTTCCGATGATGAAATGGTTCAGCAGCGACCAAATAATGAGAAATACTTTCATACATGGTCTCTACAGAATCACGGTAAAATGCATATATATAGATATACAATGGATGCACATAGGTAAATATATATATATATATAATTGTGTATAAATAAGTGTGTATAAGCATGTGGCCCATATATTATATACACCTATACAATTGTATATATATATATATATATATATGTTATACATACTTTTATGTACATCATTATGTATATTACATATATTTATATAATGTATTTAAGATTTATTGACCGTAAATTACAAAGCGCTTAAATATGACTTTGTATATTATATATATATATATATATATATATAAATTTAACAGCATGTGCACAAAATCGATAGAGATCATGTCCCAATTGTAAACGTGCATGACTCCTCTCGTCCCGCATGGGCGATGACAGTATAGGACAGAGTATGACCGACCGACGGACCGGTTGGGATTAGGGGCGATGGCACCGCCAGAGGAGGCCGACGACGCCTGTTGCCTACAAGGCTCAAAGCACCGATGACCGTGACGGACATTGACGATTGGTTAATTGGCGCATTTCTCTTCATTTATGGGCTGCATTTCAGGCCCTCATAACCTCTCAGTGCGTTCAAGTCGTCGGATATTCAGTCGATTAGCTAATGCAGGACGGACAAGCGAAACGTCGATGAATTTGCCATCTGTGGCGGCATGCCACACTCGTCGTTGGTTGTATACAACGGAACAGAACTGGATTTCGCATACACAGACCTCACCTTGCAGCGACCGTCAACGGATGGCTTCAGACTTGAAACAGTGACGCTGCAAACAATCTTGGATTATAAGAACTTTTCCGATGAGAACGTTCGAAAAGTGACTCGGTAACCAACACAGTTTGTCGCTAGCAACTCAGAAGGTGACTCTTTCGCTTCTGTACAAAATTTGTACCGTACTATGCTTGACCTCCTGAGTAGAAAAGATTTAAAAAGAAAACAGTAACAGTTGAACAGAATACATTATAAAAGAGAACAGCAGAGAAAAATACAATAAAAGAAAGCAATTGAACAAAAATAATTATAGCAATATAACAGATTACAATACAACTGAATGAGATAGAACACCGTAAAACAGAAGATAGAAGAATGGTAACGAGGTGTTCGATTTCTTCTGGTACATGACGCTGAATGAGACTTCCACTCTTCAGAGGATTGTATAATCAGGGAATAGACATGATCAAGGCTAAATTCTAGTTCTACTTAACTTTTCATCATCAGTCATTACTATAACATGTGGTCCCATTGCGTAATTGTTAGTTTGAATTAATAAAGAATAATAATAATAATAATAATAGCATTATTATTATTATTATTATTATTGTTATGATAATTATTACTTTTTAATAGTATTAGTATTATTCTTATTTTTTATTTGCCCTTAGGTATTCAGGGATATTGCTATTTATGCAATTTGTCTGGAAATGGCCCTACTCGTCGATGTTGTCCTGGTTGCCGAAAGTGCCCCGAAACCCGACAGTGTCAGTATTATTATTATTATTGCTATTATTTATATTGTTATTATTACTACTACTGCTAGTAGTAGTACTTCCACTTCCACTCCCTTCGCCACTTCTACTACTTCCTATACCACTACTTCTTCTTCCCCTTCCCCTACTACTTCTACTACTCCACCACCTTCCCCACCTACTACTACTGCTTCCACTACTTCACCTTCCACTTCCACTAATGCTATAATATTGGTATACACGAAGGTTAAGGAAAACACGTCTATTGAAGCGATTTCGTTTACAATGTCGTCATTTAATTTGATAACCTTTTTGAAGTTGGCTGAAATAAGAATTTTAAATTACATCCTATAATTTAATATCATATATGATGTTTACTTCTTACATTAAAGATGAAATGTAGTAGAATATTAAAAAAGAGCAAACGAAGCAAATCGGAATGTGTCTGTAGGCTCGCAGTCACGCTTGGGTGACTCGCAAAGACCAATTTCTTGAAGTTCCAATTCCTGTGCACTTTCCAATGGAAGACTTCATTCGTCGAAAATGAATTCAAGCGTGGCAGCAGATGTTGGAAAGTGGAGAGCCCCAAGGGACGATGCGGTACAGGTTGTGCAGCCGAAGAAAGTTAAGCAACTCGATCAGGTAGGATCTGGATCCATACATGACAGCTTAAATAAAATGGATGTGGTAACAGCTTTAATAAATTGGAGGTGGAAAAGATAAATTAGAACCGCTTCATAAACGAAGCACTATTCTAAAAATATGTGCTTCGTCCTGCCAGTGATAACTATGGGCTCGAGGCCCCATACGATCTGATTGGTCCATGGTCACACTTTGGATTTTCTTGCCTCTAATTATAGAGACGTCTTAACAAGACACTCAGACATAATGAAGAGAAATTACTTTAGACACGATATTTGCTTCGTCCTGAGAATATCCTCTCCGTTAGGGCAACAGTATATATTTTCAACTTATGACAATGTGAAGCAGCGTTGGCAGAGATTTGTTTTGGTTTTAATGGGTAGCGTTGAGAAAAAACTTTAATTCCCTAACATAAATGCAGCGAAAAATACAAACACTGTGAACATTTTTAATATTCGTGAAATGTTTATTAAATATTTATGAAACAATTCATTTATTAAATATTCATGAAATATTTACGAAATACTTTGTAAATATCAATGAAATGTTTTGAAATATTTGTTAAATATTTATCAAATATCTATTAAACATTTACCAAATATTTATTGAATATTTATTAATTATATTTATGAAATGTTTATAAAATATTATTCAAATATTTAGTAAATATTCATGAAATGTTTATTAAACATTTATTTAATATTCATGAAATATTTATTAAAGATTATTAAATGTTTAAAAAATATTTATAAAATATTCATTGTATATTTATTAGCCATTTACTAAATATTCATGTAATATTTATTAAATATTTATTAAATGTTCATAAAACATTTTGAAAATATACAGCAAATATTCATATTTTAGTAGATATTCATGATATATTTGGTAAATAATCAAGAAATCTTTATGAAATATTATTTTAATGTGCATGAAATATTGCGGATGTTAGCAGCTCTCACCTGAAACCTCGAAGGGGACCGTCCCCTCCTGCCCCTCTAAGTCTGCGCCTCTGATGTGGAAATTGTTGGTCGAACGTGTTTCTATCACGTTCCGTTATATTCACACAATACAACGTTCGCTTGCAACTCAGGCCTTGCACTCATTTGCACCAGGGTTTACTGGTGCAATGCCATTTATTCAGATCTATGTGTAGTCAGCGATAATGAGCTCCAGCCTTTTTTAAATGCTGTGGTCGGCTGATAGGCGCAAACACAGATTTGGTCATTATATGAAGCTCCATACTGAAGGAACTTCGCTGTTTACATGTACAATGGGTATTTGTATCTTGATGTATATAATATTATTAGCGTAAATGTCTAGCAGTGTGTGTTGCATCTCATTATAATTATTTGAAGGAACTTTACGGTGTCTCTTTCATCCCTGGTTGTTCCTTCCATCCTCGACTCGTGCACGCACCTCGACCAGGCAGCGCCGTGCCATCTCACCTGTTGACCATACCTATCGGAATTTTCAGAGATACGACTGTTGCCAAGGAATCTCACCTGTTGACCATACCTATCGGAATTTTAGAGATGCGACTGTTGCCAAGGAGTTATGCGCCTATGTTAAACAAGTTAAGCACTTAAGACTGAGTTGTATTGCCCTGGTGGTAGACTTCTCGAGGGAGCACTTTGTAACTGTAGGAATAAATGAAATAATTCAAACACGTCCAGATTTGATTTGGTCGACCCATTCTCTTGATCACTATCTCCTGCTTTCTGACCATCTGCTTGAAGACAAAGTTCTAGATCGGTGGCTACATAGATTTGCAATCAAAGTTACAGTTGCGATTAGCCAGGATCTCCCTCAAAATTTATTTTATGAAAGTCTGCCCTGTTTTAAGAACTCCTGACTTCGTGGATACCTTCCAGCATGCCAGTCAACTGACCATTAGGCAGCCACTCTTCCACGCATGCCCATCATCCACCCACCACCCATCCGTCCATTGGGTGGCTTCGGGCGTTAAATGCGTCCATAAAATCATTCAATCAATCATTCATTCATTAGTCCATCCATTCATCCATCCATTTATTCATTCATCCATTCGCTCAGCCATTCATGCGTCGGCTTGTTCATTACCCATCTATCCAGCCACCTAAATGTCAATTGCTTCCTTTCTCTTTGGGTTCATCCGTGCATACGTTATTTCTCTTTGGGTTCATAAATGCATGAATTATTTCAACAATTCATCCATCCATCCAACTATTCATTTACCCATCCATCCCATTCCTCCACCTTCCATCGTTCTTTCGTTCCTTCTTTCCTTCTGCTAAGGAATTCATACATTTCTCATCGATCCCATTTTACAAACAATTTTCTCTGACGCATCCCAAAAGGCAACATAGCGGAAACATTTTCTCGAGCAAGAATTTCCCCGGGGTCACTGTGCCCTCAACCCATGCGTCGGACACTAACCCCGGGAGATTGAACCATATACCTCCGACATAAACAATCGCATGAGCATTTAAATCATAGTGTGGCCACAGACATAGCCATGGATCACCCTATAATATCCTTGGACGATGAGATCATACCAACGTTGAACGTTGCCCATTCTCAAACAGGCTCCTGCATTCATCCAGCATAGTCACAGTTGTGTCTGTCTGAGGCATTCCTCAGGTATTCTCAGACTGCTTCTAAACGCATTAGTGTACATTTGTATTGCGTAAACAGTGTTAGAATTTAGTGCGACTTCATTCTTTTAGATTGCTTGCAAGAGAATTATTCCTGTGCTGAGATAATTCATTTTCCAGTTTTTTCCCTTACTATGTGGGTTTATCTCAATTCCGTGGGAGTCTCTCTCTACGAACTATGGATGATTGTTGGGTCATCTGATCATTTGAAGAAGTCATTGGTGTGAAGTGTATAGCGACATCATTTTCTTAACCTCAGTGTTTCAATGAAAATGTACGGCCAGTTTTCTCAGTTTAGCTGAATTGACTAGAGGGCCCGGGTGGGACACCAATCTTAGAACCTCTCCAGCACACTAATCACTACGCTGATTATCTGATATGGTATATGAGTGGTTGAGTTTACCCGAATATAGAATTGGATATCATGATTGCCCAGTTAATGGAGAAATAATGACATTGAGGATAGCATGTAAACAGCAAGTGTTTCAATATTATGAAGTGGACATCTGTAGGTCTCAATCATCTGTAAAGCCATCGGAAGTTATCTGAAGAGGTCATCAAAAAACCTGTAAGACCCCAAATCAACTTTTAGATCCACAATATCAAGTCGATTTTAACTAGAAGAGAAGAGGCCAATTTGACTAAGTTCCATTTTTATATTCTATTCCATTCCATTTCTGCAATCTTATTTAGTAGCACAACTGTTTCTGCTCGTTCTCTTAAGACTTTTCTTTTCTCTAGGGGTTTTTCGCACTGGGAGCGCCTCTGATTAGGCTGTACTGTGAGAGGCGCTTTATAAATCCGTAAATAGAATAGAATAGACTTTCATTCAATTCAATTCTGATCCATTTTGTTCTATTTATTAGTTTTCATTTTATTTGTACTTGTATAGTTTCAGTTCAGTTGATTCTTTCTCTTCGTGTTTATGTAAATGCTCTCTCAACAGTTCTATCGTTGTTCTTTGTGATTTAAATTACATGTATGAGTCTTTGCCATCAGTCACAGTAACTGTTGCTGTTATTAACATCAAGCCACAAGTGAGTTGTCGAGCTTCGCTTGATCTCTAGTAGCCGACCTTGCGACATCTAGCGAACACCGCAAAGAAAATATACACAACGTGACTTCTGAGCAATAGCTAAAGTTCAGTCTGCCACAAATACCATAAATACTGGTGAATTAGTATAATAAGATTAGTAAACATTTGGGTTGATTATAGATTTATTCATTATGTGTGCAATGAAAATTCTATATTTGGAGGTTGAAATTGAGTTTTATTACAAGGCTAATAGACATAATTTAGCATTACATAATGATACATAGGCCTAAGCTTTAAAAAATAAGAAGACACAATGAATATATAACATGATAAATTAATAATGGTTTTATTTGGAGAAGACGTTATCTCTATATTAGATTATTAGAAGCAGTTGACTGCATTGCCTCATAATTATTGAGTGATGATTTTATCAGCTTCAATTAGGTCTTTCTATCTTCTCGCCAGTGTTGCTAGCCGACACTTTTTCAACATTATTCAACGCTCAGAGTCCTGTAACTAAAATCATTTTGGTATTTCTTCTCTGCTGTTCCTGAAGCTGTTAAATGTCATGGTTTTAAAAAGATTCCAAACTCGCATTTATACAGTGGGCCTTCTCCAACTGCAGCATTTGGGGTGGAATTATCCGCTAGGAATAGCCTAAATCTTTATTAATTTGCGTCCTAGTTATTGTGGCTGACATTATTTTACCAACAAGAAAGGAGAGGAAAAGATAGGATGTGCCAGGACATGGCATTAGCTGAGTAAAGAATATTCAATTCCTTGTGGCAAGAGCCACAACCAAGTGCAACTTAATAGAATTCAGCTGAAGAAATCGGAATACAGTGACATACAATGCAGTTAAATTGCCTACTAAAGGGCTTACTTTATTCTTCATTTTATCGTTAACTCATTCAGAGCATTAATATACAAAAGTACAACGTAGAACATAATTTTATGGTTCTGCGGAACGGAGCAACATTATCACAATAGAGCAAATACGAGCGAACAAGATCGAATCAGTAATCCGAAAGGTCAGAACAAATTGCGACAACTTTTAATATGGCTTCATGCAGCCGATTGAGCTCTCCTTTGTTTTGGTCGATAAAATTTGATTATTGTTGTCATTATCACTTAATACTATTTGGAAAGAAGAAAAGCAGAAGAATGAACGGTGCATGCTATCAAGATGGATTAAAGCTATCGAGATGGATTAAAGCTATCGAGATGGATTAAAGCTATCGAGATGGATTAAAGCTATCGAGATGGATTAAAGCTATCGAGATGGATTAAAGCTATCGAGATGGATTAAAGCTATCGAGATGGATTAAAGCTATCGAGATGGATTAAGGCTATCGAGATGGATTAAAGCTATCGAGATGGATTAAAGCTACCCATTTCTCTTATCTATCGTTGTTGATAATAATTATGATACCGAAGATTGCAATGATTATAAAAATATCATATCCTTTAACATTAGTTTTTGCTATGACAATCTTATTATACTAATTCTCAAGTATTTATGATATTTGTACTAGCATAAATGTGATTATATGTATGATTATGAGTGAATCTCTTTCTGAATATGATTATAATAATGATTATGATTAATATGCGGGTGACGATTACGATCGTGCTTCGATTATGACTTACTAACGGGCTGATTTTGATTACAATTATAGCCTTAATTGTGGTCATTTTAACTGTAGTTGCAAGTGCAATTGATTCATATATTGCCTCATAAAAATCAACCTAATAGAAAGCGAACTATTATTATAGAAACTGTTGAGGAGTAATCTCGAATGTTTACCTTGCAATGGACTCTTTAAAAGACGCAGGCAACACTTACAAAAAAATAGACCATAAAAGAATGCACTGAACAAGGCGAGTCAAAATGACAGATGGCAGAACACAATCAATTAAAGAGAACAGAATATAAATATAACGGAACAGAGTAAGAGAGAGTGGAAGAAACTGAAACATAGTGGATAAAAAGGAAACAGAGTTGAAAAAAAGGAAAAAAGAGAAAAAAAATTCATTCATTCATCCCTTCATTCATTACGAGAATTTGTGTACAGCACCACTTCAAGGTGACTACTCAGAAGCGCTCCCAACCCCAGTGCCGCCAAATAAAACAGTCTTAAGATGAGAGAGGGATTACTGAGAAGGGATTCTAGAAATAGGGGAAGAGAAATTGAGAGGAATCAAATGAAACAGAGTGGAGGCAAATGGAACAGAATGGAGGAAAATGAAACATATAGTGGAATAAAAGGAAACAGAGTGAATTGCAACGAAACAGAGCAGGGCAGATAAAGAAACTTAACGGAGGAGAATAAAATACCCTGTAACAATTAAACTACTACTGCACCATGAAACAAGACGGAATACAGAGAAATAGAGCGAGACAGAAGGAATCACAGTGACACAAGCTGCCTTTGAGCGGAGCAAAATAAATGAGTGGAATACATTGTATCAGAATGGAAAGACTGGATGAGATTGAACAGAACAGCTTCGAAATAGATCCGATGCCTGAATGACAATACGATTCAACAGACGAATAATTATTTCGCGCAAGACATTTGACAAGCTACCTATCGCTGCATGGCATAAAAGATGAATCTATCTGAGTTGGTCGGATCTGTGGCTCAACCAATTGAGCCACGAGAGACTACGACAAGCACAACTGGAAACTTAGAAACAGGGAGTAAAGCACATAAGACTAGTGTTAGGGATTGTTTGGAGGGTAATGGAGAAATGAAGAGGAGTGATAATGGCAAAGTTGGAGGCTGCAGTGGATTGCAGTGATGAAGACAAAAAGGAGACTGAGCGAGACTTGATCTCGAGGTGACCAAGACGAGAGAGGAAAGAGAGGAGGGCACAATAAGGGGTGGACATAATAGAAACTATGGAGGTCAAAGGCAGCGTAACAGAGAGGAACGCAGTAGAACTGAGTCGAAGACAATGGTGAATAGAGGAGAGGGATGCAGAGGAGCCAGTGAAGATCATCAGGCTCTCCCAAAAACACAATACGCATATGAAGGTGGGCAAGGCGAAAGCCACATTGGCCTCAAATATTAAGAGACCATTGTTCTCTAGCGTACACTTATGACCAAACGGAACGTAAAAATGCGTTGTGTATGCGTGTATGGACCAGTGTGTTCGTCCATGTGCCCTATGGCTAGTGCCTAATATATTTGAATATGGACATTGACCAACATGTGTATTTGTGCGTGAGTGAGTGAACTCGGGAGTAAAGCATGCAGTTGCCTTACGTGTGAGGCATTAATGGGAAATGTGTTGATACCCTCATAAGTTATCGTATTACATGCGACGTAGCGTATTACTCGCATCGGAATACAGACCGTTGCATCTCCTCAGATGTGTGCGCTGTGTTCTACGCTTCCCAGAACAGATTCATTACGAGCATCGTAGATTGCAATCGACTGTCAACCTGCCCAATATTCATAAATGTACGGTCGAGATCAGGTGTTCGTCCAGCATCCAGCCAGACAGGCAGGCAGGCTGACAGACAGCCCGCGCCCGCCGGACCATCTCGGCCCAGCCCCCGGTATTGATCGGCGTCGTTCGCCGCGAGACTCCGCCGCCGTCTGCCCGTCAGAGCCTTCCCTCTTCCCTCTGACCGCACGCATGCCGTTGACACTGGGGCGTTGCGAATAGCGCCAAGGCGCTGACGACATCGTGTAGTGTGTTATAGCTAACGTCGCCTGGCGATCTTTGCGAGGCTTATGTAGAGTCCGTCGCGGTGAACGTGAGCTGAAGGCGTGAGCGCGGTTCGGCGGAAGCATTCGAAACGAGCGTTGAATTTCTCAGCGTCGTCGAGGGATGCTGTTGTTGGATGTGTGAAGCGGATACAATGCACCACACCAAGGACACGTCACTCTGTGTTTCCCATTCGCTGGGGAATTTATCAATCTCATCAATTCTTCTTTTCGATTGGAGGGTGAGCTGTTTGTTGGCGAACAGACGGGGATCGAATCCTAGAGTGTTGCGATAAGTACGTTCTTCCGATGACCAATCGATCATTTCTTGGCGTTACATCGGATATTCCCCTGAAGCATTTCGCGTGTTGACGCATAACGGAGAGCGGGACTTTCCACAATCGTTTGCTCTCCCATCTGCTTTTGATCTGTCACCTACGACACTTCTACACATCGGTTGAGTCAACGAGATCTCGAGACCCTTCGTAGGAAACGGTTTCCATGGATTCTGACAGTGATTGGTCGGACAATGTGGACGGCGGAAGGGAGGGTCGCGGACAGGAAGGACAGAAGGGCAACCATCATCTCGTTTCTACCCCTGGCGTCAAAGTTGTTAGTGATCCTGTAAGCCACTCAGAATTAGCCTCTTTATAGCCTATGTCATTGCTAGATTTCTTAATGAATGTCAGATCGCGTTTTTTCTAAACTAATCCAATGTTATCTAATAATTATCTTCAAACTTATAGAGTGCTTTATTTACTGCGGAAGACTTCAATCACCGAGTGCATGTAAGTTTTCATGTATGCATCAAGGTATTTAATATGGCGTCCGCTGCATGTATGTATGACTATCCAACAAATATGCCTTTAAGGCAGTTTGAAACTATTTGTTGCATAAACAACGACTGCAACAGTACATGTACATGACTGCAAGAGAATCCTCTTCCATGATGATGATGCAGCGCAATTTTAAGGCATGCTGGCTCTATGCGCGGACCTGCACATCTCTGCAGCCATCAGGGTGCAACGGTTTCCAACCCATTTGACTTGGAACTGGAACAAATAGCTCCATGATCTAGACCGGCGCAGTGACGACAATAATGAGAAACGTACCAGCAAGAGAAATTCTCTCGGCAACAGAAACTTAACTTAACCTAGCATCTTTGATCGCTTCTGACTAATATCGCATTGTCAATTCACATTTCAATAGAAACAGCGCCACACTGTCGAGCCCAACGACGTCAAATAGGAGAGATTGCATCAATGATCTTAATGATTTCACAGAATAGTTGGGGCAGACAACCACGGACAATGAACTCTGAAAGGCTGGGCAGCTGACTTCAAAATACAAAGAACCGATTTGTCATTATTATGAGTTAAAAGCATATGCGAGATGTGTAGATTTGATTTTACGATTGTTTCTAAGTGAGTTGCAGAAATCAAGACGACACCAAACCTTAAGCGTTAGCTATTGTAGTAAAGGCATTAGAGATACACGCGGAAGTGAACTAATTTGCAAGTAACTAGAACATGTTCTCAGAAAGACAATTTGCATTCGATAAGAGACCTAATAAATCGCGTGATGACTCAGTGCGATTGATTACCTTTCCAGTCAAATGAATAGATATGACCCAGATGATGGACTTAGTCGTGCAAAAGAAGGATTTCGATTTCAACGATGATCAAATTGACATTGTAGAGTGCAATGCAGGACCGTGGAGCTAGAGAAATGGCCAAAATCAATTGCTGATCAATGATAAATAGCAAGTTTAGTATTAATAATAATATTTTTCGTTGAATGAGTTTCAACTGGAACGCCACACTGTGATTGCAAGCATAACATGAGCGGACAAGCTATTACAAAAGTTAAATAAACCCATAGCCTACTGTTTCCATTCAAGACGTCCATAAGTTCTGCATCCAGCTTAAGCAACGCGCCGCCCAGCGTAATGGAAGGACGAGTCAACCTTTTTTGGTATCGGGAATCGATTTCGATTCCTGCTGCTCATCAGGCCAGCTTCCATTACTCTGCGGCCCTCTACGTTGTCGTATAATTATATTGTTCAGTAAACGGTCAGCGAGCAGTTCCCAAGAGGCGTAGTATAAAGATCGACAATGAAGGACTATGTATTTGCCGAGCTTTGCGACACAGCAACAGATGCTGAGGAAAATTGTGTGGTCTCTACAGAATAAATGCATCGTTATGATAAGGAGTGAGAAGGAGACCAACGGAGAGCAGAAGTTAAAGCCCAAGTCAGTATTGAAGGCTGTGAAGAAATAATGTCCGCCGACATCGTTGGTTAATGTTTAGTTATGTTCTTGGATAAGCATTCTCTAAGATTAGTTCAATATCTAGAATATATTTTGCAAAGTGATACAATGCAGGTCTCACTCACTGTTGCCTTTAAACTAAGACGCAACTGGTGTGGCAATATTAAGTGGGTCATTGGAACCTTCTGAGCCTCCAGTTTGCTCTCATTTGTATTTAATGAAGTCTGTAATCTACTGAACATGTAAATTGGAACCAAATAAAAGATTTGCGAGATTACGATTACGATTGAATGTCTCGACCTACAGTCTCAAAGGCAGATAACAAGAATAACTGTTGGAGAGTTGACATAGCAACAGATTCGGTAAACACATGCAGAGTTTCAGTCTGTAAGTTTCAGTCAGTCTTATTCAGGTCGACCCCTTTCCTTCCTTCATTCATCGACAATTCATTTTGCCAAAATCGTATGCTGATCCTACATTATTTCACGCAGTATATGTTTATACCCTTACACTATCTAATCATAGCCTACATATAATTAAAGATCTACCCGAGTTACAAATGCGAGTCATTTCCGTTGGTGCATCTCAAGCGCATCACTTCCTTCCTGCATTCAGTGTACCTGCTGGTTTCTTGATTGTTGACGCTTGCCAAACCAACTTCACATGGTTGTAAATCGAAGTGGAGCTCGCAACCGCATGATCATTGTCTGAATAGAAGATGCTTACTATGCCACTTGAATGAATAATAGAGACCTACTGATATTCTACAAGAAGAAAGAGGGCTCGAATTCATAATAGACGAATGTTGGTTCGTTGACCATGGTATGTTATTATGATGGTTATAATTATCTTCTGTTGTGATTGTGTGGGTCTTGGGTCCCCACATATTTACTAAACAGGGTCCCGCATTTGTCACTCCGGCCCTGTTACCCTTACGATGTCTTACTGTGTTTGAATCCACCTCAGCATATTTATCGTTATGACAGGAGCTCGTGGGCTCAGCAGAGTCTGGGCGGAACTGGCGAGGAATCCTCATCGCTATCGTGGTCATCGCAATTGTCTGTGGTCTGATCGTCCTAGCTGTTGTTCTCGTCACTCCAGGTCAGTACTGGCGCATGAACGACGCTATAGAAATTAAAGAAATTAGAATTCATTGAGCTCAGGGAGGGAATGAGGTTGCGTGAAGGTAGATATAATTGTAACGATATTTTAATTTGGTCTAATGCAGTCTCTGATCCGATCTAGGTAATGTATGACCACGCATTCTAAACGCACGAATTTTAAATGCAATTCTAAATATATATATATATATATATATATATAGCACCATTTGAAGATAGATTCGTCATAGTCGCTCCTGACGTACCATGAAACGACGATGGACCAACTGGTTTTTAAGGATATCGCAGAAGGGCAAGGAGAGGCTGATGATGAGCTCATGTTGAAGATTGTTGAACAATAATATTTCAGGAGGAATAACTGGATTATGCAGGAGATCATTTTAATGGTTAAGATGGAACTCTCTTCCTGAACCCATTGATTGAGTCTCTATTGTCATTTCTACCGTGGATTTGCAAATACTAAGCGTCTTCCAAACTGCTTTACCATGGTTCGTTCTCTGTCTCTCAGCCTGTGTCTGTCTCGCTGTCTGTTTCTGTCTGTGTTTGCCTGTATCTGTTTGTGTCTGTCTCTGTCTGTCTGTCTCTGTCTGTGTCTGTCTCTCTGTCTGTTTGTGTCTGTGTTTGCCTGTGTCTGTTTGTGTCTGTCTCTGTCTGTCTGTCTCTGTCTGTGTCTGTCTCTCTGTCTGTTTCTGTCTGTGTTTGCCTGTGTCTGTTTGTGTCTGTCTCTGTCTGTCTGTCTCTGTCTGTGTCTGTCTCTCTGTCTGTGTTTGTCTGTCTGTCTCTGTCTTTCTCTATCCGTCTCTGTCTACTTCTGCCTGTCTCTGTCTGTGTCTGTCTGTGTCTGTCTGTCTGTCTCTGTCTGCTTCTGTCTGTTTCTGTCTGTTTCTATCTGTTTCTGTCTGTTGCTGCCTATGTCTGTCTGTGTCTGTCTCTGTCTGTCTCTGTCTGTGTCTGTCTCTCTGTCTGTGTTTGTCTGTCTGTCTCTATCTTTCTCTGTCCGTCTCTGTCTGCTTCTGTCTGTTTCTGCCCATGTCTGTCTGTGTCTCTCTGTGTCTGTCTGTCTGTGTCTGTATTTGTGTTTGTGTCTGTTTTGTCTGTCTCTGTCTGTTTCTGTCTGTGTCTGTCTGTGTCTGTCTGTCTGTCTCTGTCTTTCTCTGTCTGTTTCTGTCTGTTTCTGTCTGTTTCTATCTGTTTCTGTCTGTTTCTGCCTATGTCTGTCTGTGTCTGTCTCTGTCTGTGTCTGTCTGTGTCTGTCTCTCTGTCTGTGTTTGTCTGTCTGTCTCTATCTTTCTCTGTCTGTCTCTGTCTGTTTCTGTCTGTGTCTGTCTGTGTCTGTCTGTGTCTGTCTGTCTCTGTCTTTCTCTGTCTGTTTCTGTCTGTTTCTGTCTGTTTCTATCTGTTTCTGTCTGTTTCTGCCTATGTCTGTCTGTGTCTGTCTCTGTCTGTGTCTGTCTGTGTCTGTCTCTCTGTCTGTGTTTGTCTGTCTGTCTCTATCTTTCTTTGTCCGTCTCTGTCTGCTTCTGCCTGTCTCTGTCTGTGACTGTCTGTCTGTGTCTGTTTCTGTCTGTATCTGTGTTTCTGTCTGTTTCTGTCTGTCTCTATCTCTCTCTGTCTGTTTCTGTCTGTCTCTGTCGGTGTCTTTCTCTCTGCCTCTGTTTGTCTGTCTGTCTCTGTCTTTCTCTGTCCGTCTCTGTCTGCTTCTACCTGTCTCTGTCTGTGTCTGTCTGTGTCTGTCTGTCTTTGTTTGTTTGTTTCTGTCTGTTTCTATCTGTTTCTGTCTGTCTTTGCCTATGTCTGTCTGTGTCTGTCTCTGTATGTGTCTGTCTCTCTGTCTGCGTCTGTCTGTCTGTCTCTGTCTTTCTCTGTCCGTCTCTGTCTGCTTCTGTCTGTTTCTGCCCATGTCTGTCTGTGTCTCTCTGTGTCTGTCTGTCTGTGTTTGTATTTGTGTTTGTGTCTGTTTTGTCTGTCTCTGTCTGTTTCTGTCTGTGTCTGTCTGTGTCTGTCTGTCTGTCTCTGTCTTTCTCTGTCCGTCTCTGTCTGTTTCTGTCTGTTTTAATCTGTTTCTGTTTGTCTCTGCCTATGTCTGTCTGTGACTGTGTCTGTCTCGCTTTATCTCTGTATCTGTCTCTCTGTCTGTGTCTATTTCTCTGTATCTGTCTGTCTGTGTCTGTCTGTGTCTGTCTGTGTCTGTCTCTGTCTGAGTCTGTCTGTCTGTGTCTGTCTGTGTCTGTCTGTGTCTGTCTGTGTCTGTCTGTGTCTGTCTCTGTCTGAGTCTGTCTGTGTCTGTCTGTGTGTCTGTCTCTGTCTTTCTCTGTCCGTCTCTGTCTGCTTCTGCCTGTCTCTGTCTGTTTCTGTATGTCTGTGCCTGTGTTTCTGTCTGCCCGCCTATCTGCCTGTCTGTCTGTCTCTCACTCTATGTCTTAAGCACTGACTTCTAAATAATGACCTCATCATGACTTTGTTTGTCGCACACTGGATTGATTCCTTTGCATTAAAAGCCGGTCGCTATAGACGTTGCTTATTACAATTACAATAAAATCCGTCAGATGGAGTCGTTCACACAACGATTCGACAATCTATTTCCTCTTTCGGCATTTACAGTCGCTCGCTTTCGCACGCATGAGCGCTGTCCGCTTACATTTATGAGGCGCCTTTAAAAGCCCTCCAAGGCAATTACGGGCAGACTGCTTGAGCTGCTGAGTGACAGCTTGGCAAGCGTTGTTTCGAGCACTAGTCATCAGATCGATGAGTTTCTCAGACCTATCGATAGAATCGATTCACAAGCAGCAGCTGCGATTCTACTGAAGCCATTGCGTTGCATGCAGCCTTACAATCACAATGGTAATGCCTGTCCATTCAGAAACATGTGTGGCTTGAATCCTCTTTGTCTGGTTCCAAGGAACATTTGCTGTTTGATGTGACCAGCCAGTTTTTGTCTAGTTATTTTAGAATGCCACAATAATACCTAGATACATTTGCCACCATTAGTTGGTTTGCTAAGCTCGATATTTTATGGTATCATATTATTATGCTGCAACCGCTTGGTGTATTGACGTCTGATGTAATAAAGCCTGATGTGTATGCATTACCTGTTACTACACGACCAGGTCATCTCACTGCCTCACTTTGGCAAAGACAAAGAAGGCTTTTGTTAAGCGTGCCTGTTTCGATCCTGGTCATGGTCTCTGAAACTGTGTCCAGCACACGTTTGGTCAGCAAATTTTCTCATTTAGACACACTTGGTACTTTGCCTTCACGATTCGGAAGGAAAATACCCTTGAAGCCTTCCAAATCGAATCGCTCTATGCAAATAGGGATTGGAAGGAGAAGAACGTTTCACGCTGTCCCCAGTTATAAGCGAATTTTGGTGACCATTTTTGCTTAGGAAGTTAGATGCAGTAGAATTGAAACGGTCCAAGATCTCAATGGCCACTGTCTGATAAATGTATGAAGCAGCCAGTCCTACCTACTTTAACATTTTGTGGTTTGCCACTTGCACAGACGCGGGCCACTCTATGGTGGCCTGTCAGATTACTAGTGAGGAGGCACCAGGTATTTGCCATTCGACCAGAGGTGAGCGATGTCTACTAGGGCCTTTTCTAGTCCTCTCTAAACTGTCTATCGGCTCTTTTGTGCTCGGAACCCCGTCCTGAGGACGGTCTGGCAAATGGTGTTATTTATGGTAAAATGGAGTAATGAACGTCCACGGACTCTCCTTCTGCAAAAAATTTACCCTAATTTTGCAATAATTTTTATTATATATTATTTTTTTATTATTCTTTATTATTAGTAGTAGTAGAAGTCGTGGAAGTAGTGGAGGTAGTGGAAGTGGAAGTAGCAGCAGTTGCACTATAGTTTTTCTATTATTCTTATTATTAAATAATTATTATTAAATAATTGTTGTCAGTAAGTAATTATTATCACTGTTAACTAACCAGAAATATATTCAATAATAATAATAATTATTATTATTATTATTATTATCTGCATAATAGATTAAGCATTGACTGTTCTCTAATTATTTAACTTGTGCAGGAAAACTTGAACGAAACACAGGGAAGCCATTTACATTCGACGACATTTTCAGCGGTGAATTTGAAGTCCAAGCTTTCGATGCGAAGTGGATACCAGGCAAGGATCTCTTCACTCTAGTCTCAAAGGATCGTTCCGCTGATAGGATTTGTAGTGCCATCAGTTGATATCTTTTATAGTTAACACCAGCCCATGGCAGTCGCAGACTAAAATTGAAACTTGCATTTTTATATTTGAAGAGATGCTCAATTCATCATGAACCAATCTATATAGTCTATATAGAAAACTCATTTCTTTGCTTAATAGTGGTGACCTTACTTGTAATAATTATTTCAGGTACAGACAAGTACGTTTTCCTGAATGCCGAAAGAGATCTTGTCGAATACGATGTCGAAACCAACACAACCACGTACATCATCGACAAATCCACGAACATCGTATGTCCATTCACATCTCCATCGTTTACATTTGCCATCATCATTATTATTATGAGGCTCCTGTGCTGCACATGCATGGTGTTGGATTCTCTAACTAATGGGCGAGATGGATTACAGGTCATGGGCAATAGTCACGTGACGGACTTTACATGTATATGCTAGTTTCGTTGCCTATAAATGTGACAGTCCAGCATTTAAACTTTAATGAATTTTATTGTAAAGTTGTTTCAGAAATCATTCGATCAGTTAAATTCTACGCTTTTACTAGACTTAATATCGGATATACATGCAGGCCTATCATTCTGAGTGGCAGGCTTGAAGGCGTGTCCAACATTCTGGATCCTTAGGCCTACCTTAGATCGATACTGATTACAGAGAAAAGAACATGGATCTCGTTGAATTCATTTAATATATACACTGTGTCCGGAAATAAAATAAACAGTAAAGTATCGTCGATTTAAAAAATTTCAAAACCGTTTTAATCCTGGCATATTTGTTCACAAATGCTTATGAACCTCCTGGCTAAAAAAGTAAGTCACAGTGACGCCTTTAAATTACAAGGTTAATCCATGAGAGGAATTTGATCTGCTGGTCATTGATGCTTCCATTGGCCAATGACGTATGTGTCTTGAAGCTTGTGTTGAGGCCAAAGGCGGACACTCTGGACACACCTTGTAGTCTAATATTATTCAAATACAAAAATAAATTCGAGATCAATTATTCATGGCGGTTTATCGACAACAGTTTTGAAAAGCTGAAAATTTCGCAGATGTACATTGTATTATGGGCAGTCTTTCATACTTTAATTCTGAATTATTGGACGACAGAGGGCCATTATATTTTATGGACTGCTAGATTAATATGTCAGGATTAAAATGGTTTTTGAATTTTAAAAATCGATAACTATTTACTATATATTTTTATATTATCATTAAGGGGTCCCTTTATTTCTGGACGCAGTGTATACATAGAGCTGGCGCTGTGGGCTATTCATCATAACGCATATCATCGTTGTTATGGATGCGTCGTTAAAAAACTTATATCAGTCAGGGCTATTCATCCGGGTGCGTCTTTTGTAATGCCGAGACACTAAAAAATTTGTAGATTTACGTTCACATTACTCCGCATGTATACTGAATTACTGATGTGACGTCTGCTCTGTGCAGCTATTGCTTGAGTCCTACGACCAGCAAGAAATACTTTAAAGGGTCCGATGGACAGCAGTTGAAGTTAAACCACTCAGGAGAAGAACCCTTGTGCTTCTGAAAAACCTTTGAGACTTTACGTTGCTTGATAAATTATCCCTTCAACTGATACTCTTGAGACATATGCTTTCTTTTTATTGGTTCGTTTCACTTTTCAGAGAAGCTGGAACGCCGATCTGTATCATATTTTCATCTCTTCCGATCTCAACTACGCTCTCATAGCCACCGACATTGAACCTGTAAGTACCAGTAGAATTCGTTTGGTTTGTATGTCTTGGTTATCTTTCCACCGTTCATACATGTACTGTATACTAGTTGTTTGCTTATTACTTCTTTAATGTTCAACCTGAAGCAGGAACAGGGACATGATGACGTAATTCTTCTTACTTTAGCTTATTTAATTGTTCATGACTTCTATAGTTTGTTTTCTTATAATTATTTTCTCAGCTCAATGTTTAATATTTATTAAATTATAAATCTCAATTCTGGAATCTTCAATATTAGACACACATACATATCTGTATTATCAATATTGCAACCGATATTAAAATAAAGGAGTCGAGATCTATACAGTAAAGTTAACAAAGGTAGGACACAAAAAAGTAGAAAAAAGATATAGATGTAGGTGAGGTAGTTTCAGTATTAGTGCTGACCAGTCCTGATGTTAAGAGCTTGTTTTGCGGGTGCGCAAACACGACAACACCAATCCAGCAAACAACAGCCTTTCAAGCAATTTAAATGTTTTGACAACAAATCTGTTTCTTCTCGACGCATCGAAATTAGAGTCCAAGACACAAATGAGCAACTAATGCAGACAAAAACGCGAATTGGAAAATTGGAAAATTCTCGATTTTCTTCTTATAAATATGAAATGTTCAATTTTTCAAGAAGAAATCGTTATTTTTATTAAGATGTTTAATGTGTAAAAACATAAACGCAACTATTGTTGTGTTTAGATATACCGTCACACGTTCAAAGCCAAATATTTTATCTACAGCCGACAGCCTGAAGATCATTCCAAGTAAGAATATGTTCTTACTAACCTAGTTAGGCCTACTAATTCCTACGTTAACTATCCTTTCTCTGTTGCTTTTTTGCTCGTCTTTTGCTCTAGGTTTCTTAGTAACTTCGGGTGGAATGTACTTGTGACTTCAATTTTCACTTTTTAATTTTTTAGAACTTTAATTTTTGGGGCGACGTCAAGAGTATAATAATAAGAACGTAATGGTTTCGGAATAAAGCGGGCAGTCATTAGTTATATAGGCCTTAGTTCTAATATTTATAATTAACTGAGTGCTTTGGTTGTCAGAAAGTGTTGAGGATGGAAACTATTATTTATTTCCAAAGAACGCCAACGCGAGTAGAACTCTCATGTAGTTAAAATGCAGCAAACAAAACAACTGATAATAATAATATTATTGACTGATTAAATGACCGGACATCTAAATAATTGCATATATAAAAGTATATATATATTATATCGTTTTATCGATATATATATATCATTTTATCGGTAGCTTTAGATCATGAATGATGGCAGAACTCTTAGCCCCTAGTTAGCAATCTTTGTCGAGACTTGACCACGCGAAAATGTTTTAAGTCACCTAAATGAGTTACTGGACATTGTGACACATAAACTAATGAAACGATTCACTGCAGTCTAAAAGACTCAATTTCACCGTATTACAGCAATGATATCGATGAGTGGTATGATCCATAGTAATCAGTAGCCAACAGTTATGTCTCCCTTCCTTTCAGGCGCATCATTCCATTTCCGCAAAATGGGGGTGAAGATTGGTCGGAGAGGAAACTTCAGCATGCACAGTGGTCTCCAAATGGTTACGGATTGGTAAGCTGTTGTTGCTGTTGATGATGATGACGTTTGACGCTGATGATGATGATAATGATAACATTGTGTGAGCATAATGAAAAGAATAAAAATAGTAAGGATGATGATAATGTTGGTAAATATAATAATTGAATAGGAAATAAATACCTTAATAATAATAATTCTATAATAATGACGAGAGTGTGTTGATAATGTTTTTATTATTATCTTATTATTATGATAATCTCATATTGCATAGTAGAAAACTAATAATACCATTATTTCTATTGTAATAGTGTCCCATGTAAATAATTATAATTCCTTACGAATAAATATTACTAGATGAATACAGAAGTAATTTTTATCAATTTTACTTGTAATCAGTCGGCCTGTATTACTATTATATTACTGGAACAGCCTCCCTCCTCTTCGGAAGGTGCTACTCTCTCACTCCCCTGCTGCCTTCCGGAGAGCCTAAAGACTTTCCTTTTCTCTGTTTAGCTTTGTGTCCAGTCGTGAGCTCCTCTGATTTGAGTGGCGCTTTACAAGTGCTCCATTACAATTACAATTACTATTGTTATTCGGTCAATGTTATTAGCGAGTAGAACGAGAGCAGAACTAGGCAATATATCTCTATTGCACGAGTTGCAAACTATGTTCTTACTGGTTTTCAAATTCACTGACTCCCCATCTCAAAGCGTGGCGATTTCAAAGTGCCTATTGCCCATCAGTCCTTCACACTCAGCGGTCTACGTACCTCAGAGCCACAATGATTGACATATAACGTGACCTATAGTCTTATGTACCCTGCTGGTTCGACGCGACACATTTATCTCCCGAAGATTAGTCGGGCTTTTGTTGTCAAGGCTTTCAGTGCTTTCTACTCAGCCTGCAGCAAAACACCTTTACTGATAAGGCCATTCTCAGCAATTTGAACCGTAAGGCGGTAACTTAAAGCTTCCTGTTTCGTTAATCCACTGGTCACTTTGTTTCCATATCAGCTGCCGAACACCTTCATTCCCTTGGCAACTACCCGTGCCTCTGATTCAGGAACTGTCCTTGGACACGATAGCCTCATATTATTCATTAATCATTCATTATTCAGTTTTATTATTGCATTGCATCATTGCATCATTAGCTATCGAAGTAGCCATTACAAAGAGCCCAACATGTGTACAGTAATCAGAAATGTGAACACCTATAATAATAATAATTATTATTATTATCATTATCATTATTATTATTATTATTATTATTATTATTATTATTATTTTCCATCGAAGCATACATTGTCCTGAGGATATGGAACGGTCAGTTTCAGAAGGAAGAACCAGAACCATTTATTATCATAACAAACATTATTATTGTTAAATTATTATTGTCATTACCTTTATTAGTATCAACAGCAATACAAGAGCCTATTGGGGAAATCCTTTGATTAAAGGTGAACTCGAGCCATTGGTTTGCAATAGCAAACACGCAATGAATATAGCAAAATCTGATGTATAAAATATTAGATGGAAATTTTGCGTGCTCAGCAATCTCCGATTACCATGGCGACCAAGTCTTATCAGCGTGCTTACCGTGCAGGGCAACGGACGAAGAGGGGGACGGGAGGGGTGGGTGTCGCCTGGTAATTGTGTTCACTCGTCGAAACCTGGCTTTTGTAGCGCATTTTCATTTCGGCGTTGGGCTAAGCGACGTGGAGCGAGTGCTGACGGCGACAGAACGACAGATGGGTCGACGGGTTGAGCCGAAAGTAATTGGAAGTCGGTTGCTACGGCCAATCCATCATGTATTAGAAAAGGAGACGTACGTAGGCAGACACGCAGAAATACGGGTACACTACCACGTGTGGATATTTACACGCACAGGCAGAAATATTGGTGCAAGCGTATATAGACGAGCATTTTGTCGTAATCGTAATCTCCAAACTTCTATAGCGCCACTCGAAAGCCAAGCGCAGGGCACCAGGTTATTTACGAGCGCTGCGTCAAATCAAATGGGTCGTCCAAAGGGTAGTTCGAGGGAGGGCAGAGTCCAGTTTCCAAGAGGCCGAGGAGGATCCTCTTGCTCTGTTACTCTATTATATTACGAATGTTGGAGTAAAATGTGTGCTATGTATACATATTTGTGCATGAAATCGCCTTCGCGTATTGTATTTATTGCATAGTTCACAGAATAGTTCCATATTGACTTTGATAATCCCGCAAATCCCGCACTTGTGTTAAAAGCTAGGTTCTCTCAATCTTCTCTGCTTGACGCATTGACAGAACGCATTAAAAACTGATGCGACGTCTGACCTGAAGACTCATACGCTGTTAATATTTAATGCCGAGGATTTGATTGATTGTTGGCAAGACGACGCTTTCTACGTGAAGACATTTGATTCATGCAAAGTTTTATGTAGCATCAAACGCAGACTATTGTAAAGGTCTACCAGATTCATGGTGACTATGTATAGGCCTATACGACACAATGATCGCATAATTGAATCCTGGTCATAGTAATGGTCAATCCTATTGAATATCGGATGATTATGCTGGCAACGTATCGTTTGTTGAGATTTTGACGACAGATACGTTTTAAAAATAATAAACTTTCTAGGAGATGCAATGTGGTAACGGCCCTAATTTCTTGAATGACCACATATTAATTTATATTTCTAACTTAGAACCTGAATCTAATACCGGTCTCTTGCCACTATTATTCATTATTGCTTATTACTAACTGTCCACTACTACTACTACTACTACTACTACTACTACTACTACTACTGGCACTGCTTACTACGTACATACTGCTAGTATCCACTTGTACAATTCTAATTCTACCAACTTCTACCATATTGCTACTTACTGTTTGCTACCTACCTATTGCCTGCTTTATCGTATTTACAAAGAAGTATCTAGTAGTTCATCTATGCCACTTTATTTTATATTTTCAACCTATTTGCGCTTGCTAAACGGGACTTCGGTCCCTTTTGAGTTTGCTTTTTGCAGTCTTGAAAGGTGTATCTTTTTACTTCTTTATCAGAAATTGTAAGACGAATACATTGAAACGCAATTGAGTTTGTCCCGATAATGTATTGCATTGACCTGCTTTCCATTGCAATTTAATTGTCATCAATTATATTTTGTTATTTTCCAAATTTCTGCTTGCAAAGTTTGTAGCTATATAACATTTATGCTAAGTTTCCCTATTTTTCTTCAAACTGTACGTTACTTGCAGTGAAGACTATTCTAACAGTTGTACAGTAACACCAGTACATGTTGTGTAGATTATATAGTTGCCTGTGTGAATAGTTTTTTTTCAATTGGCTATGTATATATATACAAATAATTTCTGAATAATTTATTGAATACACATATTTTCCATCTGTTGGCTAACATTTCATTTCTATACAATAACAGTTTATCGATGTATCTCTTAATGTGCAAACTGTACTGTTAATCTTTCTTCAACGGCTCAAAACACGAAAATGCTATGGTAATCGAGGAAGTTAGTATTCATAGATATTTTTAAATTGCTTTCACTTAAATTTATTCTTTCAACACCTCTCGCTGTTCATTTGCATTAGACATTTGTTTACGACAACAATCTCTATTATCAACCAGACCTCATCACCACACCGAAGCAGATCACAAGTACAGGAGTGACCAATAAGGTCTTCAACGGAATCCCGGACTGGCTCTACGAAGGTAAAGGCGATTCTCATCGCACCTTTTGAACATCTGTGGGATATTATACCATGTCCATGTTTCATTATTGTCACCATTGGCACACAAAAAAACGAGGTTCAGCCTTAGATACAGTGAGGCTACAAACGTTTGCTTACATTTGATTTAATTTTTTTGATTGAAATTAGATTGACTTGGATTTGATTGCTCGATATCATATTAGACTGTAGAAGTAGGGTCTATTCCGTTCTATTTACACTCACACACACGGTGACACCTACGCATACATAGAAACACACACCCAGAAACACATACACACCTACACACGCTCGTGAACGCATATGAATTATTTTTAATACAGGCACTAGCAACTTATATTAGGCTGGATAGCATTTGATGTTAAAATAGACTGAATTGGATTGGATTAGTCTAAATGAATTTCGACGAAACTGGATTGAGCTATTTTAAATAGTCCAATTGGAATTAACTATACTTTCCAAGACTACGCTATTCTAGACACGATTAGACTAAACTACATGTAGACTAAACTTTCCTGGAAAATACTAAACTAGTCCAGTCAATACTATCCTAAACTAGAGTCACGAGATTTTATTAGTGTAGAATAAATAATGCTATGATATCAAAGTGCAAAAGAATAGATTTGGCCTAAACTGGAGTAAGATAGCCACAGCATTTATTCTCCTTACAGAGGAAATTCTGCACACTAATGTTGCGCACTGGTGGTCGCCAGAAGGTCGATACATCGCCTACGCCCAGTTTAACGACAGTCTCGTTCCTCTCTTCAAGTTCCCCTTCTACGGAGAGCCTGACAATCTCTATGGAACTATCAACGAATTGGCATACCCTAAGGTAGGTAGATAGGTAAGTTAAAGAACTGGCTCGCTTACTTGCTTTGTACGCACTGGTACACTTTGTTTACTAAATGTTCTTCTCATGACCTATTGTACATCAGCAGGTTTTCAATGTTGTGTTACTACTATTTTTACCCTAGCTCTGTCTTACCTTTGCCTTTTTGATTAATTAATGCTTCCATACATTATACCCCTGTACATTCTATGTTTGCAAGATTGTGGCTGTGGCTGTAAGAGTAGATGTCTGTAGCGTTCTACTTTTCAGTTGGTGGGATTCTTCACACTGACAAGTGCATAGGCGCAAGACACAAAAAACTTTTGCGTTTGCTCATGAGCATTGTGTTTATGCATTCTAACATTTGTGAATTGTTGCACTTTCGTGTTTGTAGCCGTCTGCATTTCTTACATTTTAGGCGGGTGACACAAGGAGGGATATTAACCCAACGGTTAAGATATTCGTCGTTGAAACAGGAAAATCGCAAACGTTTCATCGTCAGGTTTTGCCGCCACAACAGTTTACCAACAAGTAAAATTCCCTACATCTTATTAATTTTTAACTGAAACTCAGAATAACTAACAGATTGCTATAAATTCTTATTTTTCTTATACATACGCGAGCCATAAGCGATCATTCGTTTTGTTTGCTAACAACGAATGCACGGTAATTTTGTCACTTAGCCTACAACAAAATTTAATATATATTTTCATTTATTAAACAGGCTCAAAAACCGTCTTAACTGACACATTAGTAATATATCTGTTTTTAGGAACTACTTTACCCTTACTTCCACTGTTAATCCTTACAGCCTACGCTCCTCTCAAAATCATAGACCTGTTTTTGGTAGGACCAATACAAGAAGATTTTCCATCAAATGTGCTGGCCCAATTGCCTGGAATCAAACCCCTGTTGAAATGTGTGGTGTTAGCAGCTACTATCTCTTCATATCTAAACTTAAAGATTACCTGTTTTCTAATTTTGTGTGATAACATTTTCCGCACTCTCTGTATGTCACTCTTGTTCTTTTAGTTAACTAGTTAAGTTAGTTACTTTATGTTATCTTATGTTTATTTAACCTGCTGCCGAGAACTTTTAGTAAGGGTGGCCCTGCTAGCGGGACCAGTTGGTCCCTTTAGGGTTTATATTGTATCCCGATTGTACCCTTCCAATCTCGTTCTTCTGTTCTAAAATGATAATTGTTTTGTTTATGTTTGGTACAATAAAACACATGGTTATGGTTATGGTTACATTGTTAACATTAATATAGAATTAATTTATTATTCATAGCGCTTAATCTTTTGTTCTCTGTGAACAATAGTCATAATGATTTCTTTTGCATTTAAACAATACCTAATGAAAGTGTGGCAAATAATTGAACGGCCTCCTATCAGATATAAAGCTGGTTAAGTTTGTTATGTGCGATAAAACATTTAGTTATTGCTGAACTACTTGTTATTTGTCAACAGAAATTCCTAATAATCTTCAGCCATCTAAGCAACACAGAATTCATAAATTCGTGATTTTCTCATTCCCAGGGACCACTATGTGACTCTTGTCCGCTGGCAAGATGATGGTCATCTTCTCATCGCCTGGTCAAATCGGGCTCAGAATAGAACCATCGTCAATCTATGTCGCGTCTTGGATGTCAGGTGCAGCGAGGTAATACACACCATTTAATTATCTAACAATTAATTAAAGGAAAATGCAATAAACTCACATATACGCATTTGCATTATAATGAAGGTAATCAGAGAACAAAGCATCGCGTTAGATCAGAACACACACCACTCACGTAGACGATTAGTATATCGCCAACCCATATTGGGTAAAAACCAAAATTCAGGTGGTTAGGTGGTCAATTTACTAAAGTTTACTACCTCTTTATTCCCTAACTGTGGCACTGATTACAGTTTAGGAAAGAGCATAATTCATTTTCACCTCATAGGGAGGAGGGATCGATTACTATAACCGACTCTGAGTCCATCGTAATCTATTCATACCCAGAGACAGTGGGATTTGCGGTTAGAAACCCGATAGCCCCGCGATCGATACTACATGTACGCGTACATAGGACATCTGCGTTAAGGGGCTATCTTTCAGCTTATTAGTCTGTTGAATAGTCATATTGAAGCTCTTTTGTCGCCCTCTCTCTGTCTCTCTGTCTCTGTCTGTATGCTTTTCCATCTGTGTGTGCCTGTCTCTCTCTATATATATAGACTATACATAGTATATACACATTATATGGATATATAAGCTGTGTCCGAAAATAAAGGGACCAACTAATGATAATAAGAAAACAAAAAAGGATGCACTCGTCGATTTGTAAAATTCCAAAACCGTTTCAATCCTGAAATATTTATCTAATTCTGCCTAATATATGATAGTTCTGTCATCCCACAATGACGTCAAAATGACGTCATTTGCATCACAATTCATTTAGTTGGTGTTTCTGCTCTTGGAAATCCCGCAAATCCACTTCATTGACCCGGAGTGAAAATTTATGGAAATTATTACCGGGATTGTTTTTATTGTTGGAAAACTGTTGCCTGGCATCTAAGAATATTAGAATATTCGGATTATTAGCCTACACATTTCAACAAGATGGGACACAGTGTATAATGT
Source organism: Bimastos eiseni (assembly GCA_959347315.1). Lineage (NCBI taxonomy): Eukaryota > Metazoa > Annelida > Clitellata > Crassiclitellata > Lumbricidae > Bimastos > Bimastos eiseni. Next base: position 5,680,537 of record OY365814.1, read on the forward strand.
ATGTGCTTAGATTCATACTATACACGTACATAATAACTTAGGCTACATGTAGATCGCGCTGGTGCCTTATGCACAAGACATAAAGCGATGTGGCACTTCAGCCAAACCGTTATCAGATGAAATAATACGATTGCTATAAAAGTTCATGTCCGCAGTCTTTTACTGAGTAGATTTCTCACAGCTGCAATTCCTCACGACATCCACAGTATTCCTTTTCTCTATGCGTCCCTACAGTAGTTCTTTCATCATTTAGGTATCTTACGTAAGCGAAGGACAGGTTAAGACTAATAGTGCAGGAGCTGGCTCATGTCCCGTGTGCACTTTTATGCACCCTCATTTTGACTATTGATCCAAGTTACCGACATGTAAGAGTGTAAAAAAGGTTGGTCACATGTTCTAAATATGATGCGTTTGGCCGCCATCTTGGAAAATGGAAGCAAAATGCAAAAATTTCTTCTTTTTGTTTTATCTCAAAAACTTCTTGACCGATTTTTATCTCTAAAGCATTTCTGGCAAACGCATGGTTTTGGGAAGTCTGCAGGTTCAGGTTCACTATCCAGCTTTTGAGGAATAAGTTGTCCGTCCTTCTCAACGTATCCATATGACGATGGATCTAATTTTTGAACCGTTTGTAAGGCATTCATCCACTTGTAGCATTGCAAATAGCATCGTGTTACATGCAGTCTAACTGTACTTGAAGTTGGTGCCAGATCTTGAAAATTTCTAATTTTCTTGTGGTGATACTGATATAAACGCAGTTCATCCATTGTAGTGAAATCTGAACCCAGTGTGCGAACTAAATACATCTCAGGATGTCTTTCCATGTCTTCATTTAGTGGTTGCTTGCCAAAATCCATAAGATAATCAACAACACAAGCCTGTACTACTGTGATAGCTGTCCGGCTTTGTTCAGATTTTGCTAGTTGCATCACACCCTGTAAGGCAGTGGACAGCAGGTATTGGACATCATACTGAATCGGAGAGTGTATTGTCACTTGTTAAGCAATGTAATGGTATATATGTTTCAGTTTTTGATGGTGGCCACTGGCTCTGGCAATTCAGCTAGGCACCTGTGACGTTTGGGGGTCCGCAGGGTTCAGTCCTCTTCCCACTGCTGTATGTGCTATACACAGCTGATTTAACAAAGATCATATGTGCTCTTTGAGCCCGGGTTCATCAATATGCCGACGACTCCCACCTGTACTTGACATGGCGTCCATCTGAGGCACTGGAGTGTGTCTCAAAAATCTTGACAATTGTGGAGCAAGTGCAGATCTGGATGTCCTCCAATCGGCTAAGATTGAACCCGGATAAAACTGAATTTATTTGGCTGGGCACAATACAAGCGCTTTTCGATGGTTGACAGTTAGGCGGTTAAAGCAGAATTTCCTCATTGGAAGGTTCAACGCGTCGTCCGGGACCTGGGAGTTCTTCTGGATGAAGACCTGTTCTTAGAGGAACATGTCAGCTCTCTGTGCAGGTCTTGCTACTATCAACTGCGCCAGATTAAAGTCATTAGGCGAAATCTCTTAATTGACACCGCTACGACTCTTGTTCACTCTTTCGTGCTGACTCGCCTGGACTACTGCAACGGTGTTCTTGCGGGTCTGCCAAAGTTCCGGATAAAACAGTTTCAATCCGCTCTCAACTGCGCTGCCCGAGTCGTTTCCAAGCTGCCAAAACACTCGCATATTTCAAGCTATATGCGTGACACATTGCACTGGCTCCCGGTTGAGGATAGGATCACATTCAAGACCATCCTCATGGGACAAACATCGGTGGTCGGCACGGCTCCAGAATACATCAGCGAGCTCTGTCTTCCCGTCACCAGCTAGCCAGGTCGTCAATCCTTGCGTGCTGCAGCCCGCGGGGACTTGATGGTAAATCCTTCATTTTAGGGCCGGTTTGTCCACAGATGACTTCACTGTTGTTTTGTCATTGATTCCATTGTATTATTTTTTCCTTAGGTTCTTGTTGAGGAAAATCACGGTGGCCGAGGATGGGTGCTTCTGGTAAGTCCATTGCTTCAAATCAAATGTTACAGAAATTTAATTCTACGTTTGAAGTGAACGCAAAACGCGGAATTTCATCCATTCAACTTCATCTGATCAATTATATTCTATTCTGCAGCATCCTCAACTATGTGCTTCATATTCTATGCAATTTAATTGCACTGTCCTGAGTTCCAGTCCAGTAAATCCAGACAATCTTATTACGTTAGTGTAAGCTAGCCTTTTGAAATGTTTTTCATTGCAAGTGATGCGAGGTTAATTATTTGTTTCTTGTTGGATAGTGTGCTGTTAATAATTTTCTTTCACACAAGACAACGTGTGGTAATTATTCACATGTTACAGGAAGACGTGCGGTTTATTAACAGTGGGCGCCACTTTCTAACAGTGCTGTCACACAACGAAGGAGAGAGTGGATACTGGAAGCACGTTGCTATGGTTAATGTCAGTGTAAGTGCCGTCGTTCCTATAGTAACCAGATTACATAAATATGAGTCATCCGGTTAATGAAGTACTATAATGTCAGTGATTGAGCAAATAAATAACTAAATCTTACCGGTTGGTCAAAAGTGGACCCTACCAGTTGGGCAAAAGGTTTATTAAGTGGACCCTACTTTAACCATCTTTTTCCCAGGCGGTTACATTATTAGCAGATTTAAAATAGAAACATGGATGTCAACTATAAAAATCACACAAGTAGTACATGTAATCATATTAATTGGACAAAAGACAGAATTACCTGCAAATGCCTGTTGACCTCTCTGTAGATGGATTCCGAAAGCGTTCGGACTTACTTGACGGGTGGACTTCAGGATGTGACTGAGATTCTAGCTTATGATCAAGACAGATCTCTTGTGTGAGTATCTGCTTTCTTTGCCTAAAACATTAACATGCCATACCATCCTTTCAATGTCCTCCATTATCCTACGTCCTCTACTAAAATAGACTAGAGTTTACACTAATCAAGTCAACCATCCTTTATTTTACCACAGTCTAATCTACGTTACTCGACGGCACAACAATGTTTTCTACCATTTTCTGATTGACCCATTTTCTGTGTATATCTGATTTATTACACTATAAGCCAATCTGCCCTACTACAATGCACCCAAATTTATTCGACCATAATCGTAGAGTTGCCAACGTGACAGTCCCGAAATCGACTTAGGCCCTTACGTGTCCCGGGCAATGCTTATCTTGTGCCGGAATCCAGGAGTTGGTAAGTAATTACAAAAGGATTTAAGGCGTTATCCAAATCAGTGCAACATGACCAACTCTGTAATCCAACATCTTATTGATTCTCAATGCACACAATCATAATTTATAAATAGGTGTTTCTACTAATCGACTTTTTATTAAGAACTTGAAAGTCTCGAACAACATTCGAAATTCATAGCTTCATAAACCTAGCGGAATGAGGAAAACTTCGCGGTTTTGGGTTTGACTGTTTAACCGTTTTCAACGGTCTGATGTTGCGGATTTGGATAAATGTTCTTAAATGGGTTTGTTGACTTTGTTCAGAGTTGGCAACCCTACCTGCTCCACTGACCACAGTTTATGCTATCATCTTTGTGCTAATTTTTTTGCATTGTCATTCCTCACCATAATTGACCTCATCCCATTATTTAACTTTATTCTAAATCGGTCGATCCCATTCCCTTACCGATCTTACTTTATCCTACCCAACTTTTTTATCTTTCCTTCCTTTCGCTCCCTACCTACCCGTTCCTGCCTCATTTGACCTTAACTTCCTATCCCCTACGCGTTCTCGTTGTGTTCAATGTTTGAATTAATTAGAATCTTAACAGTTGCTACACTGTATAACTTAATTGATCATGCTTGTAGGTACTACATTAGTACCAACGGTGACCCAAGACAGCGCCATCTGTTCAGGTGATCCATCCAGTAATATCTTCATGTCTGGTGGTACATTTATAGTCTATATTTAGACAAATCTCTATTATATATTATTCTCCAGTTACCAAATTTTTTTCTGAAAATGTCTCATTATTAAATAGGGCCTATGAATCCTGGGCTTCTTGAACTTGTAACTCACAATGACTTGCTTGTTTTTGGTCAATTAGGCTTTTATTTTGTTCTTACATTATTTGCACATCCATTGATGAGCATAAACTGACCGCATGGATTTTCCTAGACCCAGCAAAGGTTTTTGATACCGTTAATCACAATCAGTTAAAGTGAAACAATGAATATAATACTGAAGATTGGAGCAACAGGCCGCCTAAAGCTAAGCTTACATACAGCTACGGATTTATCACCAAGTCTTATTATATGGATGATAGATCTATATAAACCGTTATATAAATTCAAGTATGCGATACGACACACGGTCACATGGTAGCTTTAGGATATCTCTATTGATAATAATGGTTGCGCAACCTGGTGACACTGAATTGGTCAGTGTTCAAAGCTCGCAAAAGTGGTAGCAAACATTCAAATGTACATTAACCATAACTTCTTTACTAATCCATTGAGTTAACCATGTGATTCGCCTCCTAACTATGGTGGCTTGTTTTAAGGATTTTAATCTCGGGCTAGCGTTGTTCGTACACGGGACTTCAAATAGAGTAACGTCCATTCAAATGGAGAGCTATGTTGCAAGATCTCCGTGACCCGGCAAAAGAGCGTCCGACAAAAGAGCGCCTGACAAAGGAGCGCCCGACAAAAGGGCGCACCTGTATTGATGAAAGTAATTCTTCCTAACATGGAAGTTGGATTGATGTAGTGTCATGCTTAAATGGAAGCTGGATTGATGAAAAGGAGTCTGCTAAGGCAGAAACTGTAGACATTGGCAAAATTAAGAGCATTAGGCCTAATTTTCGAGCATAGTTAGAAGAATGCTTAACCAAAGCTGGTGCGACTAGAAGATTCGCGTATACATGTAAGTTGAAGCTGGATTGATGAAAAGTATTGTGCTTCAGTGGAAGCGAGAATGATTAAAATATTTCTGTTTAACTAGAAGCTGTACTGATGAAAATAATAATTCAGTGTATGTAGAAGCCTGATTGATGAAAAGAATTCCGTTCACAATGAAAGCGGAATTGATGAAAAGAATCCTATTTAACTAGAAGCTGTATTGTACGATTCCTTTCATCAATTCAGCTTCCATTCAAGCAAGATTATTTGTTTGTCAATTCAGCGCCCCATCTAATGGAATCCTTTTCATCGATCCAACGTTTAGTTTAACAGCATTTCTCTCATCGATCTAGCTTCTAATTAAACAAGGTGCATTTAGTTAATCCAGCTTCCATTTAAGCTAGAATGCTTTTCAATAGTCCAGCTTCTATTTTACACAACGGATGTGCTCTTTTTGATCGGCGCTCTTTGTCGGGCGCTCTTTTGTCGGGCGCTCTTTTGTCTTGGCGCTCTTATGTAAGCGCTCTTTTGTCGGAGTGCCAAAGATCTCACGTCATCGAGGCATTTAAATCGCGACTTAAGACTTATCTCTTCATACAATCATACGACTGTAATTGACATTTTGTTCTCGTGTCCAGTGCCCTTTCTTTCGGCCTCGGCTGGGCTACGGCGCTATAGAAATTGTCCTATTATTAATCCTTTAAATGAACAACTTGACGAGCAGGCTCATTGCCGTACGGTCGCTAAGGCCTACAGGGAAACGTTCACAGTTGCATTAACACGATTGAGACAACTTTGTTGCAGAGTTCTGGCAAAGATAGGGTCGGACCGGAGACCAAATCAGCCTGAATGCCTGACATGTGGGGACAGCGACTGTCAGTTCGTCAGCGCCCAGTTCAGCTCCACCGTCCGTTACTACATCCGCGCATGCCTCGGACCTGGAATACCACGATACTCGCTTCATAGCACAGTCACGGACTCACTCAGTAAGACTGCCATTGGCATCATTGTATTATGTATACATAATGCATATGTATGTAGGCCTATATTAGTGTATAGACATGTATATGCTTATTTTTGTTTTGCGTTGGCTATCCTAGCTTCTCGTTCGTTTTAGTTTCAGTTTTGGAGGACAACGCTCAACTTAGGGAGAGACTGTTGGAGAAGAGCTTGCCGAAGAAGGAGTACTTCAAGTTTCAGACGGAAGGTGGCCAACGTAAGTATGTGGGTCCTTCATGTTCATGGACAGTTGGACATCCGTCTCTCTCATTTTCTATTATTTTTCTTATTATTGGTAGGGGTAGTAGGCCTAGTAACACTAATATTATTTATTATCCATGTTTACTTTTAAATCTATCATTGCCCCAAGATAGAGATATCCACAGGTAGTGACTGATTTAACGAGAGAGAAAGTGACACTATTGTCATTGTTGTCATTATTATTTTAGTTGATGATGACATCATTTATGACAATGAAGATGTGTTTGCGAGTTTCATTTTGATTATATTGTCAAGTGATTATTATGCCGATGACGATGAATATGATGACCACGATGACGAATCACAACCAGTTCTACCCGATCATACACCTGTCTCAGTCTTTCTCGACTCCGCCGGTCGCTACTTATTACAGGTCCTTCAACACAATCAAATCCCTCTCTGAACCATGCCGCTAGAACGACCTCCTCTATCAATTCGGAAAATCTTCAACTTGTAACTCACAATGACTTGCTTGTTTTTGGTCAATTAGGCTTTTATTTCGTTCTTACATTATTTTCACATCCATTGATGAGCATAAACTGACCGCATGGATTTTCCTAGACCCAGCAAAGGTTCTTGATACCGTTAATCACAATCAGGGATTCCTCCAGCGCCACTACCATCATCTACTTCACACTCCCATATCTGTTACCCAACAGGCTTTCTACTCAAAAGCTTTGTCATGTGTTGTCTGTACACGGACTCGTATCCTGACTCATTCGATACTCCGCTTCGCAACTCTCGCCCTTGACGACACCCGTCTCAAACGCTACACTGACTCTTCTGGTAACCGATCCTTGACATCCACTAGACTAACATTGTACAACCCCTCTGATTCGATTCAGCGCTCGTGAATAAGCTGGTGCCCTGCAATCGCTTTCCGAGTGGTGCATTAGAAGTTTACGATTACGATTCTGCTGATCTGTTTATCTAGAAATCTGGGGACAGATGTTTATACCACCTGGACTTCGAACCGACCAGATTACAGTCTACCCATTGCTTATTCACACGTAAGTGTTCACCCATATTATACAAAACTACAGACATCTAATTAGCCTGTTAACAAATTTGCTTATTAGCCAAGTGATTAATCATAAAGGCTTACAAAACACAGCCACTTTGTTTAGTTTAACTCAGTATTTTCATCTTGCTCAGTCGTAACTTACAAATCAAGCTCCCCTAAAAATCATTGGCCAATCTTAAAACTTAAGCACCAGAAAATTGAGGATCTCCCGCTTGCATTTCACTTACGGTTAATCTAAAGCATTATTATGATCACCTTTTCCAGGTCAGCTGTTTGTTCCATCTTAGGCCTACATTCGTTTCACGGTATCCTTCCCGTTCTCCAAATATCTAATCAAATGAACGCTACGGATATATACAGGCTCTGTGTATAGTATGAATATGACGTAGGAGGTTGATTCGCTGGTGATTCATCCTATGCAGCTTTTATTCCATTTCTTTAAGAAGTTCAGTATCGGGTTATTCCTAGGTTACGCACTGTTGTGTCGAAAGAGACGCAAGGAGACTGTGAATGTGAATGGGAATTCAGTCGCTTCCATCTTCAATTGACATAATGCGCATAATGCGTCTGGCCTGAGCAAGTATTCGACAGCTTTATCCGGCTGAGCTAATTAGTTGGCTAATTAGATGTGTATGCGCTTATCACTATTGACGCCAAACTATCTAACTGAAGTATACGATTTGAACTGAAGTCGATTTTTCCAATATATATTGGATTGAGTTGAAGTTTCATACTGGTTTATTAGAATGAAGAAATATTTGGAAACTTTAACCAATGTCGTTTGATAGCCACTTACTACCCGAAGTTGGCTGTTTAAAAGGTAGCAGTGGAGGAAACGGTCGAGCTTTGGCACAGAGAATAAGAGAGGTGACAGAGGCAGTGCTTCAAATTAGGAATGGTCATTTTTAAGAATTACATGCAAACACGTCTACAAACTACGTGCAAACACGATGAACTGTCGTTTTCAATTTTCCAGCTATGAGTGTTGCCCCAAAGGCCAGATCTTATACTTAACCATTGCTGACTATCATTGATGCGCGACAACTTCTAAGAAGACGGTCGCTTGGTTTATAACATGGAGCTCTATGCACTACTGAATGAAACCAAGAACGGGTCAGAAAATGTGGATTCAGAAACCACAGACTGTCTTGTCTGTAATGGATGCACCTAAGAGCCCATGAACTTAACAATGATAGAAGGCGACCCGCGACATCAAACATCGTTTCGAGGCGCCGTACAGGAATTCCATGGTCGACTGTGTCGAAGGTTACACTCATGTCTAAGGCTTGGGAGGGCTAAATGCGCCCCAATCAATAGCTCAGAAATATCAACAAGAAATTTTGTAGAGCTGACTGAGTGTGCATCTCGTCTGTTGATTAAGAAAACGGGAGTTTGCCTCTATATATCACATAAGCTGCCTATAGACGCTTTTTTTGTTCACCTCACTATTTTAGCCAACGGTATGCTTCTTATCGTACGATACCATACATACTTAATGTATGAATTCAGACTTACTGAATTCATACATGTACCTGCACTCTCATTAATTCGCCTACTGTATCTACTTTACATCATTGATATCGTCATTGTGACTCAACATTTCTAATGCACTACTCTAAAGCTATGGGTGCAAATCTATTTTCGAACGCCGCCTTACCATTGCTGTTGTATTGCCTTGCTATTTATATGGCGCATTCATTAATCTCACAAAAGCGCCGGTATAGTTTACATTGGATCAATTTTTGCTAGATACGGAGGGCCAAGTACGCAGCTTGTTACGGAGGAGTTTCGTCTGGGTTGGTCTACGTACCTTGGAAGCAGCGAGAGGGTCATCTATGCTTCCATCGACGGTCGAGGGTCGTGTGGACACGGGGACCGCTTCCTTTTCGAGACCTACCATCGATTGGGAACAGTCGAAATTCAGGACCAGATCATCGGTGCAAAGTGAGCACATCGTACTTTAACTTATTCCATTGTTCTTCGGCTATTTGGAGTCAATCAGAGTAGGCTACTTCGGAACACTTCAGCAATCGGAAATATTCCGAGTCAGGACATGATGGCCGTGGCTGTGTAGTTTTGCTTGAAGAGGCGCTTTATAAATTCTCAAAGTGAATGAATGAATATGCATTGCTAGATATGTACATGTATCTGGTGCCTCCATATACCTTACATGTATTTATCTTTTGGTGATCAATGAAGTTCCTACCACTGATAATACTGCAGATGTTACCACAGCCATGACTTCTGCTGCTTCCCCAAATACTATTACTACTACTTACTAATGTACTAGTCTACCACTACTACCACTCCACCTCCACTTCTCCTACTTCCCCTGCTACTACTACTACTACTACTACTTCCCCTCCACCTACTGCTATAACAGCTTTGCTACTAGTACAACCACATTTCCTTGCCTTCCCTTCATTATAGCTTACCAATTTGCTCTCATGACTCGATTTATAAGCAAGAACACCGTGCGAATTTCACAATTCTTTTGTAACTTGTAAAATAACGTGGCGATGGTTAGCTTATTATTAGCTCACTGACAAAGAAGCTTTGAGCAAGTCCCAATGAACAACAACGACATAATTATGATTCACACGTAAACAACAATAATACTGAAACGGTTTCTCACATGAATTTACAGCTTATTGTGAGATAGAGTTAATTGTTAAATCGGTTTAAATAGGGCAACTTAGCACAATCGCAAACATGCCAGAAGTGATATAATAAGTTAATAACTATAGTTCACTGAAACGCACACATTGGGCATTTAGAAGAAGATGTTTGACATAGTGCATCATTGGGCATTTGTGCACAGTTGGCTTGGCACCGTCATCTATCAACGAGTCTGTGAACGTTACAGGTGATCTAGTAGTTGCCTGAAATTTTTTCACTCTGTATTATCCACTTCTGAAGCGCAAATTCAGATTCGTTTTGTCGTCTCTAGGTTAGTCTTTCGAATGAGTTGCAGAGGAAAGTACAGGATGCATTTTTCTAATACCGAAAACCGACGTCTGAATGTGTCAGTCACTTTGGCGGCGTCTGACATAACATTGAACTTCCTTGGTCAGTGATGGCCAGGTGAAAATAATTGACGCTATCTTTGACAAGTTAGCGTTAATGGTAAACGTAATCGTAGACTCAGAATGTCTACAGCGTCCACAAAATCAAAATCGCGGTAACCAGTTTATCCACAGGCGGTGTCGATTAGGCTGTATCAGATAGAACAGTCGATTATTAAGCACAATGGAGTAAAGCGAAACAAGATGGCCGAGTCGTGAAACAAAATGGCTGCGTCAGGAACAAATTGACGGCATCAGAAAGAAAAATGTCTGCGTCTGGAACAAAATAGCGGAAACGCGAAAAATGGAGGTGTCAATAAAGCAATAGCGGCGTTTCAAACTAATGACGTCGTCTGCAATCAAAGAACGACATTTTTGTTGAACACTCCATCGAAGAGACGGAAAATTTGAGGCGTTGTTGAAAACTATAACAGGGCTGAGTCATCGTTAGTTGAGGCATTTAGTGCAAAGGCAATGGCTGCTTACGTGATACAGACGAGTCTGAAACAAAATTTTAGTAATTGATGAATAATTATTGGTGCAATACCTTGCTTCTAGATAATGAGCATTTGCTAAAGCATTCCAGATGAATCTGTATGCAATCCCTATTGTAACACCAACAACACAATTGCATACAGGCGTATCCACGTTTTATAGTTTTGGAGGAAGAAAGAAATGCAAATCAACATATTAACGCAAGCTTAGGTCCTAAAGCTGTATGAATAATGCAGGTGTGAAGTATTTTTATTGTCTTACACATAAAAGTAATTATAAGAAATTGACTCAAATTATCAAATTACTTTAAAATATATTCTGTATACATATAATTAATGTTGAATATGATTGTGAATTTAAGGTTAGTTATAAATTAATAGTGCTTCAGCCATAGAATGTCGATAAAAGCACTAAACGCGTTCTACATAGGCCTAATCATTAGGTGGATATTATACGTAGCAATTATCGATACCACTAACCTTCAGACTAGTATCCGTATCCACCATATCCACCATGACCGTATCCACCATAACCACCATTTCCGTATCCACCATAACCACCATACCCACCACCGTACCCACCACCGTACCCACCACCGTACCCACCACCGTAACCGCCACCGTAACCGCCGTAGCTTCCGTAGCCACCATATCCACCGTAACCTCCAGCCGTGGCTCCTACCGCGGCTAACGCAAAAAGGAATACAGCAAACATGTACTTGATCATCTTTCCGATGCTGACCGTTTCAGTGACCAGTTAGTGAGTGATGGATGGTCAGTCGACCGGACATTGGTCATTTTATAATGGACAGTAGCGCTCTGGTCGTAAGTTGTGACCGAAGAAAATGTCTTCCGGTCACGTGATATGTCGTAGAGTCACATCCTGTCGACACATTGAAATAGTCTGTTGACGGCTGCAGACGTCGTAGCTGAACGAATAATTATGCTATGATGCATGTCTTAATTTATGTGAACGACGACGGTAGTATACTGGTATGCGCCACCTGAGGCGTGTGAAGATAATAATAATTATTGTTATTGCCCACAAACTGAGTAAACATGTAGGCCCTATGGCCTGGTCGGAATGGAGATCACACAAGGCAAAAATAGCTTGTATCATTTATTTTGTCCCAATGTGAATACTATTCCTCAATGCTAAATGTTACGTTAAGAGCTATCATTATCATTATGTTTATTATGATTATTATTTTATGTTGCTGTGTGTGATGAAAAGGAAGTGGAGATACTGCTGGAGGATCTAAACCAATGTTCATATGGTCACAATACTGGCAGATGCTTTTTAATAGGGAAAAGTGTTACGTGATGCCTGTGGGGAAGAAAAATAATGAGTTTTCTTATAAAATGGAAGGTAATTTATGTATTGACAGTGAGTGATGACGCAAATGATTATGCACACAAGTGCAAGATCTTCAAGGCATTAATTTATGCTGAAGCAACAAAGAAGGCTCACTCAACCTCAGGTATGAAAGAATAGTCTCCAGAGACGAGTCCTGAGGTTACAATCCTGAGGTTGTGCAAATCACCGGTTAGGCCGCAGTTGGAATAATACATCCAGGTATGGAATCCATGCCTGAAACAAACAATGGAGAAGCTGGATAAAGAGCGAAGAGGCCGCTAAAAGACTGATTTGAGTTACATCGATTGGAGATATTGTGAAGAAGGGTTGAACGGTGTCGGGATAGCAACGATTGATCGAATGAGAGGATATCTAATTGAAGCCTATCAGGTTTTTACTGTAAAGGAAGTCATACAGACAGAGGCATTTTTCGAATTTTAGAAAATAAGGCGACTTGAGAAAAATATGTATAAACTATTCAAAAAATCGAAAGGAACTATAAGTCAGAAATTCATCATTAGTTTTAGGTTTTTTGGAATGGTTTAGATGGTGGTTCTGTCTCAGTGGAGACTACCACAGCTTTGAGAAAGCTTGAGAAAGGTGTTAAACATTTTCCAGGTCAATTTTTGCTAAGGTTGCAGCGCATAGTAACGTCTTTGGGACCACATTGAACCTTGGCATGTTATGCTAAGCTACGTTATGTTGTTTTCTGTCATGTTAACGTGTAATATCCATTTGGAAAATTTGCGATCTATGAAGAGTTTATTCATGAAACGAAATTATTGAAGGCAAGAGTTTGAGCATCTGGGGAACATCGATCGGCGCTAGGTTCCATTACTTCTGAACAGCTTTATGGATTGCACAAAAGTCTATGACAGTTTAGCAGGATCATTCAATCAATCAATTCATCAGTCAATTATTCAAAAAAATAAAATTTATTTAACATTTGATATATCCATCCGTGGAATAGTCTGTAATTTGGATCGTTCGTGTTTCGTTTTAGCCACCTGGTCAAGACCTACCCATTCATCGACAAAGACCGCGTGGCGATTTGGGGATGGGTAGGTTCAAGCAAGACGTCACATAGCGCTTAAATCCAATGCCCTATACTAATAGGCGTGATACAAAACCTACATACATTACATGCATACACAATTTTGACAGTACGTCACATTTAATGACATTACACAATCTGTGAATAAGATTTCCTCCTTCTTCTGCGATTTTTTTTGGTCAAGTCCTTGAATGAAACTATGCCTTCTCCTTGATTTCCTACATACATTACATGCATACACAATTTTGACAGTACGTCACATTTAATGACATTACACAATCTGTGAATAAGATTTCCTCCTTCTTCTGCGATTTTTTTTGGTCAAGTCCTTGAATGAAACTATGCCTTCTCCTTGATTTCTTTATATCTTCATCTGTTTCTTTTTCCGCCATTCAATTCAACATCATAAATTCTTATGGTCCTCCTGGTTAAACAACAAGAAGCAACACAAGAATTCATGAAGTTGGATTCAATTCTTCTAGTTAGCTATCGATCTTAACTTGGCTATAATGACATTGGAGGTTGATTAAAAAGTGCTATACTAGTAACAAGTAGATTTATTTTAAATTCATTACATTGCATGATATTACAACATAATGTATGTAATCGTAGACCTATTGTCCAAGCTGTCGCTTTTAATGAATTCTAACATTCTATGGGGTATCTCTAGCACCATTGTAGTTTCATTAAGGACGCTATATAAATGCCAATTAACATATCACTGCATTGAGTTACACAGCATGAAGGAATGTTACATGTTTTAGTCGTACGGTGGTTTCGTAGTGACGCACGTACTCGGCGACTCAGAGGACGCTCTGTTCAAGTGTGGCATTGCAGTGGCACCGGTCACCGATTGGAAGTATTACGGTAGCAAATAATGATTTTCTCACCGCTTCTAACTAACATAGCGATGAGCGTCCCTCGTAATGAGAATAAACTGTGACGATTATAATGTTTATATTGATGTTGGTTATGAAGATACTATTCATGATTATAATGAAGATGATCACGATGATAACGGTGAAGGTTGTGCAGTGTCGTGATCGTAATGTCGTAATGATGATGGTGATGACCTGCCGTCGCATGTCGAGGTAAAGAAAATGATGTGACTAGTCCTTCATGTCTCTGACTGTCTATGGGAGGGGTAAGATCTATAGGGACATCATTTCTTATTGTAGGTCAATATAACTTGTAGTAACACCAAAGGAATCGGAGTGCATAAAAGAGGAATTTTTGCACTGCTGTTTTAGACACAGCCTACACGGAACGTTATCTTGGATTTGCGGACAGTGTTGATAACTACCACGGATACGATGTAAGTCATCATTATTTATAAACAAATCAGTTAGATAAATTTATAAAATAAATTTCTAATGGATACTTTTGTTGTTATTGTGTTTGTCTTTATTGATACTGGAAGTAGTAGCAGTAGTAATAGTGATAGAAATAACAGTAACAGTTATAATAATGATGATTGTAATGATGATCATCATAATACTGCCACTATAAAAAGTGAGAAAATGCGTGAGGTTAAATTGAACACTTCATTTTCTGTACTGAGTCTTTTTATATTTCTGCTATTCTAATGTAGAATGCAAATGTCTCGAACAAAGCCAAATATTTTGCTGGAAAGGGTTTCCTATTGGTCCATGGAACTGCAGATGGTGAGTGAAAACATAGCATCTCACAGCTGATCTCTTTGCTTTTGCTGTCTGATTTTACTACTCTTTGTTCTTTTCTTTCTTCTCTGTTGGTCCATTGACTCTATTCTGTTTTATTGATTTCGTTTCTCTTTTATTCAATTGCGTTCTGTACAGTTCACTTCTATTATGTTCTGCTTTGCCGTATTCTAGTTTTTTTCGACTGTTCTATTATTTGCTCTCGTAATTATTATTTTCTATTTTGTTCTGCTTAGTTCCGTTTTATTCCTATCTTATTTATGTTAACCATATAATTGTCAGACCTGCTTTTGTCTTGTATATTTCGTTGTATTATGTCCAGTCTATTCTGTTCAGTTCAATTCTAATAATTAGTTTCTGGAAAATAGTTTATTCTTGCCAATAGCCTTTGATCTGCTTTACAAGATGCCCCTCTGGTCTAGTCTAGTCTAATCATTCTCATCCACTCTAATCTGATCAAATCTATGATTGCATTTCACTAGATTTTACTATGAATTACTTAAGCATGCCACAATGATTGTCTTGGTTTGAGTAACCTTTCTATTGTGTGTCATATTCTTTCCTTAGACAACGTTCATTTTCAACACAGCGCTCAGCTGGTCAAGGCGCTAACAGAGGCTGAGATCGCCTTTCGTCTCCAGGTCTATGCCGACCGCAACCACGCCCTCTCCGGCGGAAGAACGAACCTTCACCTCTACAAGACTATGACTGGTTTCCTGCAGAAGGATTGCTGGGCCGGCGGAGGCCCGAAGGACTCTGTCAAGCCCCCAGATAACTCGCAGAAACAGAAGGGACAGAGATGAGGAGGGCATTCGTGAACTACGGCGTGTGTGTTATTATGTGTGCGTTGTTGGTAGGCAGAACACGACTCGAATGACAGCTTGTATAAGCTAATCAAATCCAATTGTTAATTTAGATTATATTAGAATGAGTCGAACGAGAACTTGCTCATTCCCAATGTGCGTTCAACCAGAGCTTTTAGCCGTCTGCAGGTCTCCATTATTTAGATGTTAGACTAGCCATTGGCCTATCAAGGAGTAGTATGTGCAATGCGACACACACTACTTCAAGGGCTGCTACGAACAATGGCCGCATCTGAGTTTTACCTTTGACCCCAACCAAAGCCTAACTTTTAAGATCTGACATCTGTTGGGCCAATTGACCATTCACACTATATTTTCAAGACCGGGCTAATGGTACGGTTCTACATTTAAGGCAATCACATTTTCTTCGGTCTATGCTGATTCACAAGTCTGGAGACTATTTGACATGGTTCGCTAACAATCGTGTTGTAACGATATTGAGTACAGTTCTCGATACCCGTGCTCTTTCTTCAACTTGTCCAATACTCTGAAGTTTACAATAAAGGATCTACCTGATTTCCCCCACTCATACCGAGTGGAAATTCGTCTTCCTTTGCGTATTTTATGCTAAGAATGTCCTGTGCCTTTCAAATTATTATCACTTTTGATTTGCCACTGGACTTAACCTGACATTAGTTTACATAATGGCGGCTATCGTCTAAAACACAGCTTCAGCATGATCACACTGATGCTATACAAGTTCCTTACTTATCATTATTAATTTAATTCGCCATCGACTAAAGTCCCGTTTTTTTCAATGTTTTAAGTGCATTTCTTAGACATCTTAACTCAAGTGAGTTATGTGAGAAAACAAGGCAGGTATATTCGGAAATTCATTACAGGTTCCTGGTAAATAGCCCCGACATGAAATGGTTGGTAGTTGCATCGGACCCGAGCATAGTCTCATCCATGCGTCGAAATATACTGATGGCCTTAAACAGATCCTGACCATACCCTCAACATCCCTTTTTGAAATTGCAACCCATCTTAGCGATGTAAGTCACAAAAGTTAAGGTCTTGGTAAGTTCATCGCTTGATTCTCCATTTTCAGGTAAACAAAAATTTAAAAAACTGTTATTGATACCATACAGGTGGAGAGCGATTGCTCATTTATGGTTACCAAATTACATTCCGTAAGAATGCTTTAGTAATAGAAAACTGCCTTTGATGAGTTTTGCCTTGCTTCACAATACAGGTGTCGGTGGTGCACTAATGCGACGGTGTCTCATACAGAGGTGACACCATTTATGATGAGCGAATGAAGTTAACCCCTAATGATTGTAATATGTCGTTTTACGGTAGAGATAGCGCCTTCTACTCTGAACGAATGGATTTCTTGTAGCCTATTGATGTGGAGTTATACTGTACGGTTGTAAATTCCGTACGAATGGAGTACTGGATGGAGCAGTCGATCCACCCATAAATCTGAATTCTGAGTCAGAGGACGATATTGTCATTCATTCATATTATGTTTTTAATCATACTGCAGCTTGTCAATTTGAAATTAAATGAACATTATTAGCATTCTTTTTATTTCCACAGTAGGGCAGGTAAGAGTGCCAAGAACGTGGCCGAGCAATTCGCCATAGAAAGAACAAACACGGCTAAGGTTAAACACACTAACTACAGGAAGGACTGCCAGACTGCACCTAACTTACCATAAATTTAATATGATTGTATATGTTGTGTTAACTGCATGTATTCCCACTCAGCAGAAACACAAGTTAAATGATGATCTCGCATTTTATTATCTGTTTGGACGGCAGTTGAAGAGAAACTCAATTCCTCATCAATAGTCTCATTGTTTAGCTTTCCCGCGAGCAGAGAATCAGAGGATCTTAGCAGTTGCTAATGTTTCATTTGTAAACATTCGTCCCTTTAAAGCAATTTGCTGACCAATAAATTACTCTCTCATAAGCGGAACGTTGGTCCTATCCTGCCTGATCTGTCTTTTGTATCCCTAAAATATTTTGCACACTGCGACATGTCGCATGCAAAAAAATGTAGAAAATTAAAGGTGAACATTAAGTACATGCAGGTCTACAACGTGTGCTGTATCCTTAATATGCCTTGGGTCACGATGAAAAGCCGTTATTAATTACCACATGTGTGCAGACAGGTTAAATAAGTTGACGACAACCTTGCGTAAACGTAGTAGGCTTACAGGCCGAATTTATTGCGTTCGATCCATCATGACAACTATTCGTTTGAATGGATATCACGTCACTTAAGGAATCTGAGTGTGGACCGTGCTAACCGGATATTAAAATGGGCTATGCTGTAGAAGCTATTCAAAGGGAATGTTCAATTCATGTTGAGTGATTACTTTAAATCCCCTCTCAAATGCCAAATTTGGTGTGGAACTCACAAATCTATTTCAAATTACTTTACTTTCTGGATAGCAAAGTCTTAATGAGAGAGCAACTGAAAAATTTTATGACGCAGTAGATACGCACAATATATTATAAAAAGAGCGGCCACTAATTAATAAATATTCTAGCGCTTAGATTGAAAAAATAAACGAAATGATTATCTACCATTGGTTGGACCATTTCGACTGAAGATTTTACACTGGTCAGATTGCTTTAAAAATACACACAACTGCAGGATGTTTTTTGCTACTCTAACTCTAATATGGTTATTTGCGAATCAGTTGTCTATTAACCACTTGATGTTACATGTCATTGATCGGTTACAAGTGATCAGTTTCTTCAACGATGTCTGCTTCAGGATCATCCGTTGGGTCGAAGATTGGGTTTTGACGCACACTACCAGCCGCACTCTTGCTCCTGCTTCGGGGGCGGC
Source organism: Bimastos eiseni (assembly GCA_959347315.1). Taxonomy (NCBI): domain Eukaryota; kingdom Metazoa; phylum Annelida; class Clitellata; order Crassiclitellata; family Lumbricidae; genus Bimastos; species Bimastos eiseni. Next base: position 5,699,024 of record OY365814.1, read on the forward strand.
GTCGACTGCCAGACTTTGTTCTGCTTCTCCTGGATCGAGCACTGCCAACCCCTCTTCTGGAACCACTTCTGCGAGTACCACCAAGATCGTCGTCATCAGCATCAGCATCGGTCCCTGCTCTTCCTCTCGATCGGATGCTATCACCAGGGTTGCTTCCGTAGTCGGCGGAGTATTCTGCGCTCCTTACGGTACCTGTATCCCGCATTTCCCGGTAGCTCTTGAGCGCCGCCTCTGTCTGTCGATTGGCGAGGAACCCGGCCGTGGCGCCTCCGAGAAGTTTCCTCTGGATGTCGTCGAGGTCAACGTCTTCATTTTCGAGCCCCTGGTTCAGTTTGTTGAGTCGTCGTTCGAATGCCCTGCTGACAGACATCGTCATGGCCGTGCGTCGTTTGTCGGCATTGTTGGCGATCATGAAGACCGTCTTCCGCTGAGCCCTGTGTATGTCGTCTCCCATCATCGATCCACGACCTTCGCTGTCTGTTATCATCGAGGCAGACATCGAAGGTGTATACGTAAACTTGCTCATATCGTCCAGTTTCCCGAGTCGTTTGGCCAGTTGTATCATGATCTCGGTGTTCGTAGCCTCGTCTTTCCCGAAGCACTGGAGTACGGTAGTTGCCATGATGTGAAGGAAGGTGGTTGTGCGGTGGACGAGCATGCCGATGATCTGAACCACCATGATGATGCCAAAGGTCATCATGAACATGAATCCGATCGGTTCAACCCTCGTGTCTTCACCGCACGGCCATGGGATGTATAGGACGTCCATGTTGAGTTGCATAACGAAGATGACGACAACAAAGATGGTGTTCAGGAGCAGGAAAGCCACAGATATGCGGTTTCGAAGCTCCTTCAAAGCTGCAGCGTCCCTCTCCTCTTTGACCTTGTCCTTAAGGAGTGGGTAGAGGTATACCTCGATTAGGTCCTGTCATGGAAAGCAATGAAATAGATGCAATTTGACTTTAGATTGAGTTTTTTGTAAAATGGCCGAAATTTCACATGTTATTTGAGTATTTCAGATATGATTAGCCTAAGCTAGACTAAGCTAGTCTAGGATTTAGAATAATATATAAAATAATGGAATGCAATAGAGTAGAATGGAACAGCATAGGTTAGAACATCTTAGATTAGCATACCTTGAAGAATTGGTTTTCATCGTTGCTCAAGGGAATGGTGGGACCATCTTTGAGTCCAGGGTCTGTGGCCCATGGAGGATTGACCAGCTCATCTATCGCTTCCGGCTTCTCCTTCTCATCTTCGCCTTTCTGACTCTCAGGTTCCTCTTCTGTGGGATGTTCACTACCACTGTGGCTACCGCAGTTGGAACCTCCGTCTTCGACCATCTCATAATCGGAACCTTCGTCATCCTGCGATCCTCTGTCAGAGCTTCCATCTGAATCTTCATTGTTATCATCATATCCATCGTTGTAACTGTGCTGTCTGCCAAACGAACCTGAGGGCGGCGATACAATGGCGTCATTTGGGTTAATGAAAGTTAAAGATCAATTGATATAGTTACTAAACATAAGAATTGCAGAAAAATATAAGAAATTGCTTTACAGATGTAAATTTAAAAAAAGGCAAACTAACCTTAGAAGCAGTTGAAATGCAAATAGGCATGTATAGGCATGCATAGACAAAATAGGCATGTATCTGGACTATGCTCAGCTCATTTTTGGAATAAAAGCTGTTTTTCCTGCGGGTGTAAGAAATGCAAAGGTGAAATAAAAATGGGCCTACGGATAAACAAGGGAATGGCCGCGTTGAAAGCGACGGACAAGATTCGGGAAAGCAAGACAATTAGCTTAGGGGCTAAAATGAACGTATTGAAAACATACGTGTCCAACAGCATGATGGATGGACGTGAGACCTGGGTGCTAACAAAAGACGCACAAAAGAGAGTGTTCACATTTGAAGGAAATGTTACCGCAGGATATTCAGACTAAGATGAACTCAGCAAGCCAGTAATGAATAATTGTACAGAAGAATCGGCATGACAGAAAATCTCATGAGAAAAGCCCTCCAAAGTAAGCTCAGTTTGTTTGAACTAGGGCTGTAACAAATGTTCGCTTCGCATTCGCTTTGGAGCCTAATAGTGGGCCAAATAGCTATTCGGACTGGATACAAATAGTGGTTAAATGACATTTGTTTCTGCAAGCAGCTGCTGTTATATCGATTGGACTGAAATACCGATCTACTGCATGGACCACTGTATCGCAATGTCAGCCGTCTCATTGCCAAGTTTAGTTAAATTAGTTCCAATCCCACTACCGCTAGTTTATACAGATTTCCAGAAGGCTGCAACAATTACATGGCGTTGTAGTTAACTGTTTATTTTCTGTTCATGTATTAACTTACTGAACTGAAAATTTTGCTCACATTTGACATTTTAAAATTTGTCGGTAGACCTATTTTGTATAGATCTACTATTCGTATTTGGCCGAATAGTGAAAATCACTTATTCGGTACAGCCCTAGTTTGAACATATCTGCAGAATGAAAGATGATAGAAATAACGTGGAATAATGGATGGAGCAAATAAAAGAGGAAGACCACAAAGAGAATGAACAGGTGACATTGGAGATTGGGGCGGAACAATTCTTCAAGAGTTGAGCCACGCTGCGATGAACAGAGACGTGTGGAGAGATGTGGTCTGAAAAGCATCAGACGCCATGCGGGCCATGAGCCCATGGTTGTTAATTGATCGATTGTAACAGATGTAGGAAATAAAATACTGCATAATAGAACACAATAGAATAAAGTAAATAATATTTTATTAGACTCGATTACTAAGATTAGTATGCAATACAGTATCTATAACCGTAAGCATTGCTGTTATCATTTTCGCTATTGGTATAATCATTTTATATATTGCATTTGGTGCCAACCTTTCCGTGGGATCGGCTGTCCTAAATCCATTGAATTTTTTCCGAAGGGCCGAATCTGTTGAGTGATGACCGACTGAGTGTTCTCGCTCCTCGTATCGTCCTCAACGTCGTCGTCGTCGTCCTTCTCCTTCTTCGAATCCTCGATGACTTTCTTCAACTCCTCTACCTCGGATTCGAATTTTGTCCCCATCTTCTCAATCTCGGCTAGGATGAGCTTCAGCTCGACAATCCTCTCATCACTCCTGACATTACATTTTATCAGGTTGGTCATAGTAGGGCTACTAGTAGTCATAATAATAATAATAATAATAATAATAATAATAATAATAATAATAATAATAATAATAATAATAATAATAAGTTGTCTGGAATGGTCTCGTCTGGGTCAGTCCTGTAGAGTACTGCTAGAACCTTCTCAACACTTGACCTAATTACATGCACAATTGTTTTTAGGCTGATGCTGTATTAGTTCCGTTCCACTTGTATTTACGCTTTTTGTGTTATTTTAGCTCTCATTTCCCTGTGACCCTTTAGGAAGTTCATACCCGGCCTCTTTCTTGGGCATGTGAGTTGGCCGGTTAGGTGCTCGAGAGCAGCTTTGCAGGGGTCGTCTGCACCGATGCCCCGGACCGATAGACCACCCAAAGCTAGCGGAACATGCAGCCATTATCTGGCAGCCAGACAACTGCATTCTGGGGGCCTTGTTCGCCTCCATTACCCGAGGAACAGTCCATGCCCGGGCTCTAACCATCCACCGCTGGAAAGCTCGAAGCAGGGGGCTGCGGAGCAAGGGTTGGGTGGTGGAGGAGACACGGGGGCTGCGGGGGTATCCCTGACTCGATCACCAGGTGGACCCTTCACTCAGATACCGGCCCGCGTGTTCCACCTGACGTACCCACCAGAGCGGGCCATGTCCCTGAAGCGGTCCATCCTATGGGCCACGGACCATTACTTAGGCGCATCTGCAAGGGTGCCCGCCCGGCCTGTGCCCAAGCATGGACCTCGACATTGCTTAAAATATGCAGACTACAAGGGTGAGCCCCTCCGCTACTGATTTTATTAACGCAATTGGGGCTCGCATCTCTGCCATTAGTGGTGATAAGCGCGAGGCTTCTTTTCTTTTCCAGCATTTATCTATCTGTATTCAATATTGTAATCTTGTGGTATTCCAGGGCACCTTTCCCTCACCCCCAGAAGACGAGGCAACGGTTTTAACATAATATTAGTAATCTCTAAGTCCTTGGGGAATGAAGTACCTCAGGGCTAAAAGAGTCATAATGATAATATTGATGATAATAAAAATAATCATAATCATAAAAATAATCATAATTATTATATCAAACATTATAATCGTAATAATCATGATAATTATATTCATAATTATAATCATAGTCATAATAATGATAATGATGATGATGATAGTAATAATCATAATAAAAATGATATTGATAATGATAATAATAATAAAAATTATAATAATAATGACAAGAATAGCAATAATAATAATAATAATAATAATAATAATAATAATAATAATAATAGTAATAATAATAATATGCCTGAACCAGTGGAAACGTAACCGTCCCAGAAGACCCAATTTCTCAGTCTACTGACAATTTCTTATCACCTGAGGGATCAGGGCTACATCGGGACGTAAAAAATAAAATAATAGTAAAAATAAAATAATAAAAATAAAATAATAATAAAAATAAAAAGCGACAGCAACAATTGATAGCCTGCTGAAAATTGTTATTATTATTGTTACAATAATTATAATTGTTGTGATCATTATTATTATTATTATTATTATTATTATTTGTATTTAGTGCCCTATATATATATGTCACTAATGTACTATATATATAGTACATTAGTGACCTATATATATATATATGACAGTACCCTGTCACTAATGTACTATATATATATATAATATATATGTCACATATATATATATGTCACATATATATTATATGTATATATATAGTACATTAGTGACAGGGCACTAAATAGAAATAATAATAATAATAATAATAACCTGACCCTGATGAAATATGATGATGATGATGATATACATATATATATATATATTAATATATATAGTACATTAGTGACAATTTTATGTAATATATATATATGGGCGCAATAATAATCTAATAATCAACAATATATTGAAGACAGCAACGCCATTCCATAATAATTATTGCATATATATATATATATAGGCTATGTTGCATATTATTTCGAGGTCAATTTCCGGTTTATTCTCGATCTGCAATAATTATTATGGAATGGAGTTGCTGTTTTCAATATATTGTTGATTATTAGATTATTATTGCGCCCATAACTTAAGAGTGCGTTGGATTACTCAAAACCGTGTATTTTTTTATTTTCAATACATTTTCGTGTAATAGCTGACCGTCAGTGCGGTGACGGTACAAAATGGTAAAATGGTAAAAGGTGGCAGTGGGCAAAAGAAATCGTGGGGACAATTTTTTCGTAATGCGCCGTTGTCACGTGATGAGAAGCTACGCCGAATGATAAAATAATCATCTTTCGAGAGATCGACTTTCTACAGGACGTTACACTGAATTTGTCATGAAAGGTTTGAATACAATACAGTTTTCAACTTAGTGTTGTACTTGTTTCTTTGTATCTGACCGCCAACATTTTTGGGTCGTAAAATATTCAATTTTATTTGTTCTCTTCTTTATTAAAAAGTAAGCATCACGAGGGTCGGTTAGGGTCAAGGCAGGCTTCGTGAGGGTCGTTTTGGGTTAGTTTTTGGGTTGTTGCAGTTTATACATATAGGTGTCAGGACAGGGTCGTTATGGATATTAATTGAAAGGGCTTCGTGTGTTATTCTGTAATTTCGTATTCCTTCGTGGGTCTACTTATTTCTTGGCCTTTGGTGGTCCAGAAAGCCCGTTTAATTATAAATATTAAAGAAATCATGACAATAATTAGAATGATAATGTTGTATTTTTATTTTTGTAAACGACAATGACCCTAACTCTGACCTTTAACGACCCTAACGATGCTTAACCTGACCCTAACCGACCCTTGACACAGGGAGTGGACCGGAGCCCAATCTGTGCTGGTAAGATACTCTCGAAATAAATTGTGCTTATCATTTGATATTTTCCTAATAGGACGACCGACCAAGAAGTTCTTTTTGGGGGTGACATGCGAGAACCGGGCATAAACGGGGAGATGATCTGACAGGTCAGCAATCAATATATTGAAATTAACTAGCTGATGAGAGATGTTCGTGAATATATTGTCAATAAGAGTAGCTGAAAGTGTGTCTATCCTAATAGGTTTGGTGATAATCAGGAGAAAATGGTTAGCAGTCAGACTGTTGTAGAAGGTATTTGTATCGGCATCTTGGGAAGATTTCAAGATATCGACATTAAAATTCCCAGCGAGCATTGCATCTCTATTGCGACAATTTAATTTTTAGAGGAGTACTTCCATATCCTCATTAAATTATTGGGCAATGTTTGGTCCTGGAGGCCAATAGATAACTCCAATTAAAGGTGACTTTGGGCTAAGTTGGAGCTGTATATATAAGTGCTTTATAAGTGCTACCAAGATCTAGGTGCTCAATGATTTGATATAATATATTATCCTTTATTAAAAATCCTACACCACCACCCCCCCAGAGCGTCCATTTCGACCGTTATGAATAAAGTTATAATGTGAAACTTTTATAGTTTGTTCAAGGTCTGGGTGTAGCCACGTTTTAGTAACCACTAAAAATGTCAGGCATACAGGCAGTTTATCGAGTAGCTTCCTAATGTCATGCATTTTTTGAACAATGCTTCTACTGTTAATAGCTGTTTCCCCGTGATAAATCACAGAACGTTCTTAACCCATGAAAAATGAGATGTCGCTGACTGATGGTCTTCACGAGGTTCATACATTAAGTTTCCATTTAAGCTTTAATAACTGGAAATATATTTCCTTACACGATGTATTCGTGATAAATCGCAGGTGGCACATAATTTATATTTTATTTAGGACCTACATATACGGAACGCGGCTGAAGCACGCCAAATCAAGCGCTCCTTATACACTTTAAGTTTATTCACATGTAGGCCTACGCAACGTGACCGGCAGATTTCAAGGAGGCGAAATGACGCTCCTTATGGACACGGTCTGCGGGCTCCGAATACGGGTCTAATTACACACGTTGGACCGTCTTGAAAGTCTTAATATTACTGCATGCCGTGCGACTCGATAGTTCTGTCGATCATCCGGCTAACCGTGAGCGTACTGGTGATAGTAGAGAAGGACGCAACAGCATCGGATACAGTAAGGTCTATTAACCTCTGGTGAATAATGGAAGCGCTATAGCCGGACAGACTTAGCCAATTATTATTGTTGAGATAGTATTATTTTTCTCTATTATCATTCATACCTGGCCTGATGAGGACAGCAAGTGTATGCGCAGCAGTCTCCGCACCGCCATGTCCATCCCTCTTGATCGTTCTTGTTTGCTCCTTTCGCCATCGCCATCACTGAGCTGCTTATACCCTTTTTCTTCTTCTCCTCTGCCAGGCGTTTGGCCTCTACCTCAGCGTTTTTCATCTCTTCCATCTGTTTTTCGGTTGGCGTCTGTTTGACCTCTCGTGTTCCCCAGGACACGACGTGTAGGTTGCACATGGAGTAGATCATCAGAAGCATGTACATGGTTGGGATGGCAAGGTAGTAGGTGAATCCGTGAATAAGACACCAGAATTCCTGTGGGTGGATGAAGGCGGCCAGGAAGAATGTTCCAGTAACGAATAGAAAGAAAACTGTAGTTGGGTAGCAAATGTCATTCTTAGCCATCTGGACGACGATACCAATCAGGACCAACATTTGGATGAGGCAGTAGAGACCCGTCAGAAGCTGAGCGAAGATGAGCTGGAAAAGAGTGAAATGTTATTTTAGACTCTAATTAAGAATGAAGGCAAATTTAGTGGCAAGATGAGTATACATCCCGAGGATACTTGCCTGAAGTAAACTAACGTATTAGCCAATAGATCATAGTTCAATAACATTGTGAACTGTCTAGACTAGACTTGTATTCTGCGTTCCTTCCTCACGCAGCAGGATCTCAATCAACGGATACTTTCACTATTGTTCGTCCTTGCACCATAATAGCATTGAAGTCTTAGTGGCTTATCCAATGCTGAAATTCACCGCTTAGTTTAGTAACTTCTGTCGGTTCCGCACTAGAATTGAAGGTCATCTATGCCAGCTCTCATGGCCTTCGCAGCTTGACTTCCGATTTTCAGACTCATCTCACTTCGATTCTGCTTTTGAAATGGACTATGACATTCACCATGGTGTCAATTGCAGCGACCATTGTAAAAACTACGCTCATTGATAGAAGGACCGGAGTTGATCGGACGAGACAATTGTGCCGATTTATTCTAGACTCGTTTAGAAACTTGATAATATTACACTGTGACTGAATGCTTAATATCCCGGTTTAGTCAATGAGATTTAATCAACTAGATTAGATGATAGGTAGCAGCACTAGAACAATGCGAACTATATCAGTAGTGACGTGACAAGAATTAAATAGACTTTACGGACATATGCAGCTCAGAAAACATTATGAGCTTGCTTAACCATTCTACAGGTAGATCTGCTTGATTTCCTTATTTCTGAGCCTTTTGATGTTTTTGAAGTTCCTAAATTCTCCGCACACGTATTTACAGAAAGACATTGAGTAACACCGACCTGGATATCCGCCTTGGCAACATAGCAGAGTATAATGAATATCAGAAGGGGAATCAAGTTGATGAGCATGCACCAGCCAAATGCGAGTCGACCTCCGAATGCTACGTCGATTGAACCGACCATCATCATGAAGATGGTTCCTGGGCCGACAATCGACGCACCAAGTAGGAAGGCCTGGTAGATGATGTATATCAGAGAGATGTTGTCGTTGGCATTCGTCGTGTGCTTCCAAGAAGTCAACAGATCCAATACGTTGGCCATTGTCGAAGGCATCCAACGACGTCTGCGAATAATAATACGAGTTGGGATAGTAAAGGATATTAGAGGATGGATGGGAAAAGATGGGATCTATTAGGGTGAGATAGGATGACGTTAAATGGACTCGTTTCGGATGGAGTAGGGTGAGATAAAATAGTATTGGATTGAGCAATATATTATGTGGGATAAAATAGAATTAAGTGGGTGAGTATGGAATAACACAGTGCACTATCATGGGATAGCAAAGCATAGCATAGGAAAGGTTGGAATAAGACAGGATACGATAGAATCAGCCTTTTTGAATAGGTTAGGAATAGGTAGTATAGGAGAAGAGAGTGCAATGTATGATATAATGAGATAGGATGGGCTGGAATTCGATAGAATACGATGGATCAGTTGAGGTTGAGACACAGTGACGCAAATGCAAAATTAGTATCTTTCGGATTCCGCTTAAGTGAATGCCATTTGTTTGTTGAAACCTATCTCAAGATGTTCTATGTGTGGTTTTTAATCTGAAGTCATACTCTTGGGATCCATGGTGCAATCAGAGAATCCAAAACTTGGTCGCTAGAGAGTTAAAGGCAAGACCACCGGTTAGATGATTTTATTCAAGGCCACAAAGAAGGAAGGAAGTGTGAGCTCGATTTAGAATGCATTTAGGCTGAAAAGAAAAAAGTGAAGTTACCTATCGATGCCATGAGTTGTGTTACCTAACGACGTGATCTTGAACCTACCTCTGATTGAAGAACTCGTTGAATCCCTCTGGTGAGAAGGTGACTGAGTCGGATGCGGCACAGTACTCTACTCGATAACCCTGCTGGAGAATTAGAGTGCATAGCCATCGATCTTCGCCTGGAATCAATTCAACCATTTAAAGAACTGAGAGATAGGATGATATGAAGCTGTGAACACAACGTTTACAGGTAAAACAAGTTGAGTAGGAATTGAACATTTGTATTGACTTACCAACAAGGCCGAGAAGATATTAAGCAGGAAACGGGATCGCTTACCGCTGCCTTGTAAGGATCTGCTTAATCTTCAACTTACTTGCTGGCGACTACACAATGAGTTTCTGGATAGATGGGCGCCTTGTATGGCGCCCTATAGATCGACGCCTTGCATGGCGCCAAGGAGCTGAATTAAACTACTTTTAGGCTTTTTGTCATTCTCTTCCTTCTGTTTCCATGTAAACTCAGTGGGGTTTTTCAGAATTAACTAAAACTTCTAATTCCATGATTCCCATTGCTTCCTATCACAATCAGACATTTCATATCGCACTAATGCCATCACATACCACCTCATCATTCGAATGCCAAGATGTCATCTCATCTATCCCATTCCATTCCACGCCTTGTTTTATCTTAACCCAATCCATTCCATATCATCCCATTCAATCACATGCCATCCTATCTTCTATATCCATACAACTATGGAGATCATAATGCCAGCTGTAAATTGCCAGCAATCAGTGATTGGGAATCACTTGCCTATTGAACGTACCTTGATCGTATTGTATGTGGTGTCGAGGTTCCGTGGGTTTCGTTGTATACTTAGCCATCACGTTGTCCTCCATCAATGCAATGCCACGGAAGAGACTGAAGCAACCGGGGCTGCACAGCACGCATCCAATCACGTGTTCAGTAGCTTTCTGCATCCAGTGACCAAGAGCGTACTCGAAGTATTGGTACCACACCATTGGACCTAACAAAACCAATTGAGATGTAAATGAGACATCATGGCAACAACAAAGCAGCAACTAAGAAATATGCAGGAGAAATAAATCTAGAGAAAATAGATCCAGAATCTTATTCTCTTACTTTCTTCGAATATGCAAGAGAAAAAATTCGCCTGTGACGAACAACACATGTATTTATTTTTATCGAATATGAAATTCATGACATAAAATAATATTGGTGAAAAAATTCAGCAGTCGACCATTTTATTCCGGGATCTCGAGTGTGTTTTTGCTGTGATCTATTTCCGTTTCTGGTCGAAATTAGAGTCCTAATTTCACAATCCTCAACCGACAAATCAGCGATACTGATTTGCAAAAATATTGCAAAAATAGTTTTAGTGTAGAATTGTATAATAGCTACAATAATTATAAATGTTATAATTTTTGTTGTTGTTTTGCTATCATAATAATAATAATATTATTATGATCAACATCATCATCACTTATATTTATAATAAAAATACTGTTCTTATTTTCATTCTCAATGTAGTTGTTATTGTCAGTGGAATTCATTATTAATGTAATTGCGATAACCATATACTCCTACCGGAACCGTTAGGGTGGATACGGCCGCAAGCAGCTCCCAGGTTGCTGTTTCGCTTCATTAGGTCCAGTAAAAGAATGAGAGCGATTGGTTCAAAGTCTACATCTCCGTCCAAGGCCAATAGGAAGGTGTTTTCCGCTCGGATTTGTTTCCGCTTCTGGTCGAGACCGGAATTCATCCACAATCCGTAACCGAGGAAGTAGTACATGTACATAACCTGTACAGTGTACAGATGATGAAACATCACTGTTACGGCTGCATTTTACCAATTTCTATTGACTTTTATTTTATATTAAACAAGTCCTTGCAATGCTGTGATCAGTTACGTTGATTTATATAATGCTGCTACGCTATAGTTATTATGTTGCTCTTATTACATGAAGACTTATAAAACGCATCACACAAGTTCACCTGACTTAGATAGCCACGTGTGCTGTAGGGTAACTCATGTCATGTTATGCTGTACTGTGTCAATTCATGGTATGTTTTGCGGTCTTATGTATTGTTTCGTTATGTTGTGCGATGCTGTCGATATCATGTTTCGCGTGGATGTTCAGCAATTATGTGGCGCATCTGCAGACTATTCCATATTAGATTAAATTACTGAAATGTGATGGAACACTTTATAATTACAGTCGATTCGTGGACTAGATCAGTGTCTAGTTTTACCTGACTCCAGCGTTTCTTGTGGCGAATCTTGGCGCTGTCCTTGAGGTGAGTGATGAGTTTGTTACCGCCAGGTAGATGCCAGACGAGCCTGCCTCCGTAGGGTGTTGGATGCTTGATAGGTGGCGCAAGACTCAGGTTGAACTGATGAACGTCGCTTCAAAAAGAATGACTTCATGTCAAGCGGTTGGGAAATACGTGCACAATGCTGGGTGAATTGATATCATATAGTGTTTCAATAAAATTTAAATTACAAATAATTATTTCTGCCTTGAACTATTTGCAATGGTAGTAAGGATTATCATAATTGTAATAAATTGCAATATACAAAAAATGTTGCTGTGTTGCTTAATGCTAATGTAGCACATTTGCTCCACCGGATCTTTACGAATTCCAATTTTTCAGCTCATGTGGCATTAACCCATATATAAAAAAGGAGAAAACTAGTATCGTAATGTGTAGAAAATTGTAGATGATGATAAGGAAGATAATGATGATGATGATGATGATGATGACGATGATGATGATGATGATGATGATGATGATGATGATGATGATGATGATGATGATGATGATGATGATGATACTATTAATTGCAACATTCAAAATAATAATAATCTCATTTGTACTATTTTATTAAGTATATTATGACTATTAGTATTTTTTTTAGTAATTTGTAATGGATCTAGATGCAGTGATGCAATGGTTGATGTAGTATAATCAGTAGTGATAATTATTAGTAATAGTAGTCCTAATTGCAATCATAGTCATTATCGTGTTAACAATATCACTTTTTCAGCAGACGAAGCTAATTCTTCTTACGCCGCTGCCTCGTTGATTACGGAGACCAGGAGTCGGACGAAATCGTTTGCTTTGTATTCGAATTGGTCGAGATCGTGATTGTCAAAGGCATTGTCGAAGAAGATGTGAGCTAAAAAATTTAATTCACATATATATAGCTGCAGGTTTATGTACTGGCACACGTTCCTTTCCAGTATCAAGCACAAACACGGAAACATAGATGGATTATGAACTCTGAGTTTCAAGTAGGCTCCGGAAAAATATGATGTCACTAATACTGCTGTAGTTATTGTTATCTTTGTTATTGTTATTTCTGCTGTTTGTATTGGCAATATTACATTTGCATGTATCAGAGATCTGCGCCAAAACGTCACGTACCGTGTTGACAATATAAAATTCCTACATCGACCTGGAATAAAGAGTCATGCCTTGGTCACACGTATACTTGCAGAAATACAGGCATAGGCACGAGTACAAGCCATAGCATCTGCATGCAAGATTACACTTATGTTATCATAGTCTACCTTGCCGTATCATACCGTACAGTTATTTATTTTCTAGAATTGACTATTAATACCTTCGAACTCGTAGTAGTCAGGGTCGGTGATCCTGAAGAAATCCTGAGCATTCTTTCTCGCTGCTTGATCGACATCCAACCTACGGCAACAATACAACAGTGACGGTGTTCAGCCTAAATAATGTGTGCTTTAATGTGAATAATATTGATACTGATTATTAAATTTCTGCAATTACGATGACGGAAATTTTAACAAAGGCGGTGACGATAACGACAGTCTTACTTGAAGATGGATTTGAGCATCTGGATCATTTCCGTTTCGGTCTCGTGCCACATAGTTGCGCAAATGTAGACCATTGGAATCTCATCTCTCTTGCGTAACGCTATCTCCAGGAAGTCGTAACGTTTCGTTTGCTCGAGGCGTTCCTGTCGCGCCTGTTCCATCTGGTTCTCTTGAGTTGTCGCCGCCTATTGTTGAGCAGACAAACACGATATACTTGACGATAAATCCATAACGATTTGTGATCTAAGACAGGTGACGCGTGATAGGTTGTCGTGACCTAGAGTACTGAGGACGGGTGACGTAAGGAGGACCACGGTTAGACTGGCGGTGTGAAGTAATATTAGGGAACCAAAAACAGATGAGGCACGAAGGCCACGAGAAGGTTGGCTTAGATTAGACAATAGGGTAAATGAAGACGATGAAATGTGATCATCTATGTAATTAAGTATGCTGCTTACAGGTGCAAGGAATTTGACGCCTCTCCTTTGTTCATCGTTCCGTTCGCGGTTCAGCATCATCGATTGTTCCATCATTACTCCATCGTACAACGGCAGAACAAACAGCCTGTCAATGCAACGCGCAAGGTCATGTCACTTTGTGTTAGGTTTTGATTTATTGTGTTATGTAATGTCATGTTGCATTATATTATACTATATATATATAATATGTATATATATATATAGGCTAAAGTTTGTCCAGGATCCTCATAGTTATTTATCTGTAATCAGTAGGTCATCTTGTAACCCTTATCACGAATCTCTAAAACTAGAATTGGCCTAAGTCAAGGAAATTGTTCGGGTGGCTTGGTCCTTGATATTGGAACCTTCTCATTGTATCTTCTGTTCATTCTATTGGGTCGCTTATGTCCCCAACTTCAGATCAACACGTGCCTTCGTCAATTTACGTAGATAAACTAAGACTCCTCCTCAGCCAAGTGATCTTCTTCATACTGATCTGTTTGAGGCTCAGTTTTGGTGCGTCATCGGTTGATGCTTCGTGCATTAGTTGGCGCGATTGATGCTATTAGTTACAGTTGCATAGCCATGCCACGCCTTGCCTCTCCACCATTTCCATTACCAAGTCTTGCCTTTCCTTGCTTATCCTTGTTTCTATGCGCATATTTTTTCTTACCATTTCTTTCTTCCATTGCATTTTATTTCCGTTTATTGAATAACTTTGTTGCCAGAACGCTACCATTTATACATAGTCGTGGCTCGCATGTCCTTTATGATTGACATTAGCCAGAACAGCACTCACGTGTCGGCAGTTGCCAACCGGGCACACTTTGGAAACCAGATGTGCCAGACGATCCAAAGCTGTGACAGCCACCAGATGGGCAGAAGAAACCACATCTGCTGATACCAAGCGTCTCCAATAGAATCCACCTTGTAGCACTTATACATCAGATAGCCGGCCAGTTCGCTTGTCGCAAAGGCGCAGGGATCAGAGTTCCATAGCTCGCAGCCACCAACCATCAGACCGAACATGAGCGGGGTGCTGATGATGAGTGGGATGGAGTAGCACGTCTGTTGGATGCGCATCTTGGCTGCGCTGCGGCAGAAGAAGTAGCAGACGAGGCTGGCACAGCAGTTGAGGAGCCACATCCAGACCCAGTCGAGCTCCATCTCAGGAATCTCTGTCTCACTGATCGTGTATGTATAGTAGGGCTCTCCAGTTTCGTTGTGGAATTGTCGACACTGGTTGGAAGAAATAAAAAATACAGAGTTGAATGATCTGAGGCAATTTAGTTATAGCTTTATCATAGTTGTATTCACCAATTTATATAGCGGTCTAACATATGAGACAAGAGATCGATGAGAACGAAAGGATGCCTGAAGAAAGTTTCAGACATATGGCAAAAGCTACTGCGCCAAAAACCGTTTCATGCACATATTGATGTTAAAAATAATAAGTTCACAATTGAGCTCAACGTTGGCCTTTATATAAACATTGCAAAGTGGAAAACTTAGAAACATTCCATATGCACTCATCTGAGGCTGAAGTTAAACATGGCTGTGATCTTCTTTTCGAACATGTCAAGCGGATCCATGTATTCGACCTGCGTCGTCATGCAGAACATCATCGCCACGAACGTTACCACGACCTTCCAAAGACTGGCCATCAGTTGTATCTTCGTTCTTGATTTTCGCATCTGTCCGCTGACGCGGTTCAAGAATTTTCGGATCCTCCCAAGTCTCGAGTTCTTTTCGACAAAATTTTCCCACCAACGTACTGACACGAGAAGCAGAGAGACGGGTATGCTCCAAAAGAGGTTTGAGTCGTAGTTTTTGTCGCTCACAGATACCACCAAGAGGGGCCAGATTACAAGTACCGATACCTGCCCGATAGTTGCCAGGCAGTCGAGGATCAGTTTCACGAGTCGGTATTTCTCGTCCTCTGGACGGACCAGGATCTTCAGGGCACCTGGAATGGTCGCGACGCCAAGGAGGAACATAAGGGCAAGGATGGAGTTGTCGAGTGAAGGCATTACCACGAAGAACATGATAGAGATGCCGATGGTGTGCAGGGTTTCGATGATCAGCGTGGCTATGATTGCTTTCCACGTCGGCGACTTTTTCTTCTTGAACAGAATCCGCCAGAAGCATCGCAGAAATACGAATATGTATGGCGTGCAAATCATCAGGAACACGGACCATGCCCAGTAGTTCCTCACCACAAAGCATTCATCCCTCGAGTAGGCTGCAGACGCATTTAGGTACCCTGATTCGTTGAAGGGATTCAGACAGCTGGCGTCGTCGAGACGTTCGGCATTTATGTAGCCGTAAGGTACTGCGACGCATTTGATGTAGTCATACATTTCCCATCCCTCGTAGGAGTCATTGTGAGTCCTCAGCGTCACCGTCCTGTTGTCCGTAAAGTTGCGACATCTAAGATCGAAGTATTCGTTATACTGGAGACTTGCATCTGTGGTATACTCCATCGGGCTTGTGGTCGTGCCATTTCCAAAGTCAAATGTATCACCGTAGTCAAACCCGTCTGCATAGAACGTCGAGTTATCGATGGTGTCGTTGTCACCCGCGATATATTTGAGCGTCTTGGGGTAGGGTCTGATGTTTGCAACGGCGATGAGGACGGAGCCCTTGCTGAGGATGATGAGACCGAGCATGCATGGGAACATGAAGAGGTACGTGAGGACCTTCATGATCTTCCGTGCAAGAGCGAAACACAGTTGCTTCGATTCCTCCGAGTCGAAGTGGGGAGCCGTCGCGAATACGTTCCAATGCTGAATGCGCTTCTCTCTGCAACCGTTAACGTAATGTGATGTTACATGTAATGCAATCTAACGTATGACTGCGTGATAATACATTGCGCTACGTTTGGCAATGTTTGGTTTCTATATTAATTATACGTAATGTCATGTTACATTATGTGATGTCGTGATACTTAATTTTTTCTGCTGTTTTACGTTATAACATCACATTTGGCTGTTTTAGGTTATGATACTTTTGATTTTTTACTGCTTTATTCATTAATTTATTACGAGAATGAGACTACTGCTACTAAATACAACCATCCTAATATATGAGAAGAATTCCTGGGAAGAGATTTCACTAAGGAAAGCCGTGCCATATCAAGAGGCTTGTCACCTAGAATGAACATAAGCAGCAGATGGAAGACTTTGCTCATTCAAGAAAGAGCGCGAACTCAGAGCAACTAAGGCGTAGCTCGCAGGGGTAGGCACTAGGCAGAAGAAAGAGGTCTTGTAAGCAGCGTCAGACTATGGCTGTTACTCTATACTTGGCTGATCTTGACTTGCCTTTTTTTACTTTAACTTAACTGAGCTCAGCTTAACTCAGCCTGCGCTTGACATGCACTTACTAAAAAAAACTATAGGCTACATTTACGTTTCCTCATTCTTTCACATTCATTTCCCTACCTTTTCTTTTGATTTTTTCCTTCACCATACCTCTCCATGAATTTTTCCACCATCCCTAACCATTCCTGTCTCTTATTTACTCGGTTACCCACATTCTCTGGTAAGCCGCCTCTTTGTCTGATTCGCTTCTGTGCTTGTGACTTGGTTCCCCGATGGTTGATTATGTAGGAAAGTTGAAAGCTCGGGCTCATACACTGTCTGCATATTTGGAGCTTAAAGAATATGGCACCCATTTTAAGGTTTTAACGGATTGAATCGATTTACTGGACGTTAGGACACTATAGATAATCGAACAGCCTGCAGTTGCATTTACCTCTTCTTACCTTACGCTACCTTGGTTCAATCTTATTTACTTTCCTAAATGCTTTCCGTTCCATGATTTCCATTTGGGTCACCTCTCCCTCTTTTTTTACTCAACATTGCCTTAGTTCCATGATGATCACCTGAACTCACAACGTGTCTTCGTCCAATGATAGAGGTTTTCCTCCATCCTCGAAGTTGCTCTCCGTCAGACTCTCTTCACTGCCGCTGTACCTAGGTCGAAAATGACCCACCGAATTATCGGTACTGTACCCCAGCATGTCTGCCTCGTCTCTGAAACCGCTTTTCGAAGCCCGGGAGGAACCTGCCACGCTGACCTTGCCTTTGACGCTGTCAATCTCCTTGTGACTCCCAATTACGGAGTCCCTCTCGTCCTCGAGTGGTATCCCTTTATCGTTGTCCTTGAACTCCTGATCGTCCGCAAAGCTGTTGTAGTCGATCTCGAGGTCAGCATCGTCCGTAGCTGGTTCAGGGTCGTAGCCCGGGTTTGATAGCCCACTTAAGCTACCCATCTGGAATAGGGCTCTCGACAGGCCTTGTTTCTCGTGAAAGAATACTCGTGGAAACCCGCCGCCTTGGCTACTCTGGCTGCCACCGATTTCAGACATCTTCGCGTTGACAGTTCAGCCGCTATGGCGATTATCTGCAACGGTTCGGAGGTCTACCCCGTTGACAGACTGCTTGTTGACTTACGGTGTTGACAGAATAGCTGAAAATAACAGAAAAGTGTTTCAATTATTGTCATTTTTACTGGCCTGCCGTTGAATATCCTCATATTGTAGAATTCTGTCCTGAGACAAATCTCGCCTGGAACGGCGGATCAAAATGTTACGAATGCAAACTGTATGGAAGCGCTGAGTAATAATTGAATGGTGTTTAGTCGACAAAATGGAGACCCTGAATGAAGCATTAGAGCAGGACGGGAATAGATTGTATGGCGTAAAGAAGGCGATGAGGCAGAAAATCGAGTATTGAAATGCAATGGTCCAAAAGTGACAAGACAGTGACTTCTGTATTCAAGATGTATTTCAATACAATACAATGAAATCGGTCATTCAGATCATTCAACCTACTCTAGTTCTATTGGCATTAAACATTGGGATAAATCAGTTCGCTCAAATAAAAAAAACTTATGTAAGCCTAAGCCCAATTCAATAGATCCAATGAATGCATATAATTTTGCCTCTACTTTATAATTATATCAATATGTCTATACAATGAAAGAACACCAATTCGTTGATAATTATATCAATATGCAATCAGATGACTTAGTAAAGTCTACAACATTATTAAGGAACGACGTGAATCCATTTAAGAAATATTCACAGAAAGCTGATATCTACAGACGTTAATGAAAGGAGAAAGTCGCTTACATGTACCGTTAGCGAATTCCATAATATAAAAGTCTAGACAGCCGAAAGGCATAAGAAACAGCACGAGCAACTTTAGGCGAAATGCGCAACAACTATACTGGCAATATAGGCATACCTGTTGGATGATGTATGACTAAGGTGATAATCAGATAATCGGCAAATGGCTGACAATTAAACTCTTTCTTTTATGCAATTATCCAGTTATGTGACCAGCCTACGTTCAATTTATCTACGTCACCTGAAACGCAACGCACCAACTACAACTTTGTGTCAGTCTCTGTCAATGGCCAGCGATCCGAAACGGACCGTAAGTTTTTGAGGACATTCTCGGAGATTTAGACGCGGGTGTTTAGATTGGCTTAAAGATAGAGCTGATAAGACGATGACCAGTTATAGCAGTGCAGTGAAGCTTGTTTCGTGAAATATCTTTCAGCTTAGTTTGACTTTCAAGTGCTGACTGTTTCGATCCCAAGGCGTCGGCTTTCTAGCTGCAATGGGTGGCCATACATCTTCCTCTTTCTTTGGATGGTCACATATGTCTGTCTGACTGCCTGTTTTTATGTCTTACAATATCATACTATGTATATGAACTTTTCTAAATGAATTCATTTCTATCTATTCATCTATCCATCCTTTATTTCTTCACGCCTTTTTGTATATATAATTATAGCCATCTATCTATCTATCTATCTATCTATCTATCTATCTATCTATCTATCTATCTATCTATATATATATATATCTATCGATCTATCGATCTATCTATCTATCTATCTATATATATATATATCTATCAGTCCGTCCGTCCGTCTGTCTGTCTGTGTCTGTCTGTGTCTGTCTGTGTCTGTCTGTGTCTGTCTGTGTCTCTCTGTGTCTGTCTGTGTCTGTCTGCCTGTCTGTCTGTCTATCTATCCATCCATCTATCCATCCATCTATCTATCTATCTATCTATCTATCTGTTCATCTATCATTTTATCTATGTATCAATTTATCTATTGTCGACCCATTATATATTTTCATTATATATAAATACAAAGTTCACTGTGACTGTTTATATAAAGTTAAAGAACCTAACTATCTACTGTCTGAATATATCTAGACCTACCTATCTACCTATTTCTCAATTTATAACTACATGTATATATCATGTAGGAATAGACATATTATATATATATACAAAGCGAGCCCACCCTGTATATATATATGTATATATATATATATTCATGTCTGAATCCTTTGACAAGCTGACTCTTGCTGACCAATACATGTAGGACCTATATGCAAGGACTAATTTATTTTAAAAATCATCATAAATATTTTTACCTATTGGATATTAGTTGGTAATGTTTCATTCAGATCTCAGCCAGGTACACTGTCAACAGACGTCGTTAGTTAAATGTTTAGTCAAACTGTTGTTGAGCCTTCTATAAAATGAATTGATTATTAAGAATACTAACTGTTAACCCGAGAAAAATCAGTGGACATACTTAATTTGTGACGCATAGCCAAAATGCACATTACATTTTACGTAATCCGTGAAAACTCCTTTGTGTTTGACGGACAAACACGTGACTTAAGTAATTATTATTGCTCACAGTTTTCCTCCACGAAATGTGGCTCACTGCTGCTTTAAAAGTTAAACTAAGATGCAGCTTGGGGCGTCCCATTAAGGTTGGCTATTTTGACCCTTTAGGACTTAATATTTGTTCTAATTTGTATTATTATTATCAAACGGACGATTTCTAAAGTGCCGTAACGCAGCCATGCCGCTACAAGGGTGCTTTTGAAGTTCATAAGCTCTGTTTATCTAACATCTAAGTTAGATGCAAATAAAAAGATTTTTGATTTTGATTCTTCTATCTAAGCCTATGTTTTTTCTGTAACTACTTCTGTCTTTCATCATCTTTTCATACGCACATTCAGCCATTCAGCCAGCCAACCTTGCCTTGATCGGCGCACCAGTGTAGGCCTACTCTCACACTTACACACCCATGCATCCAATTACGCCCTCTCGCCGATCCATCAATTAATTCTCATCCATTCAGCATCGAACTATCTATTCCATCCATCCATCCATTCTTTCAGCCTGGCAACTGTCATTTTCAAAACAGACAAAACAAGCCATTATAATTTATTATACTATGACAACACTTCTGGATCATGTGGTGTGTAACACTGTTATTTCGTTCTACTTCCTCTGTTGATTGACGTCAAAATTTGGACTTAACGTTTCGGTTCGTCGCCCTTAGGCCTACGACGCAATTGTCATTTTCACAACACTGACACTTTTGTGCATTGCTTTACCTCAAGTGGACGCACTCGCAGAGCTTACATGTATGACTAGAGACTAATCGATAATTTAAACGCAACTCATACATGTAGTTGCCAAATAGAATCAGATCGTTGGCGGCTGCTATGTGAAGAAAGTATCAGGCAATTTTGTTGTCAGATTTCTTTCAATTTCTTGTTTTAATTTCTCTTATTGTTTTCTTTGGTGCGTATAGGTTTCTCATATCTTTCTCCTGCCTCACCCTCCTCTTCTTTCTTTTAAATTCTTACATTGAGTCTCTTATATGTTATTGTTTGCTACAATACATTACAACTATCGTTTATAGCGCGCCTTAATAAAACAGAGTCTTACTTAAACGACGCGTTACAGAGACAGTTCATCGATCATAGTAAACAGAAAATAAATGGGTTTTGAGACTAGACTGTAAAATGTCCACTGCATCTGGTAGAGCGTTCCATTCAGCTGGCCCAGCTATTTCAAACATTCTGTTGCCAACTGCAGGTTCGATCGTTTAATAACAAAGTCTCCTTTTGAAGCTGAACGCAGGCTTCCTCGTGGGATAGATAGACAGATAGATAGATAGATAGATAGAGATGGATGGATGGACGGATATGTAGCTAGATAGATAGATACATGTAGTTAGATAGATAGATAGATAGATAGATAGATAGATAGATAGATAGATAGATAGATAGATAGATAGATAGATAGATGGATGGATGGATGGATGGATGGATGGATGGATGGATGGATGGATGGATGGATGGATGGATGGATGGATGGATGGATGGATGGATGGATGGATGGATGGATGGATGGATGGATGGATGGATGTATGGATGGATGGATGGATGGATGGATGGATGGATGGATGGATGGATGGATGGATGGATGGATGGATGGATGGATGGATGGATGGATGGATGGATGGATGGATGGATGGATGGATGGATGGATGGATGGATGGATGGATGGATGGATGGATGGATGGATGGATGGATGGATAGAATACGGTGTGACCAGGGCGGACAGGTAAGGTGGAGCCAAACCGGTCTTAATCTTAGACATTAGGAATCAGATCTTGAAAGAAATGCGAGCATGGATGGGAAGACTATGAAGTTGACGTAGGGAGTGCCTTAGTTGTCACGGGGGCCAAGGATTTTAACCTGGCGTGCCGCAATATGCAGAACAGAGGTGAATGGTGTAAGAGTGGATTTGGGTAGACCAGCAAGTACTGAGTTACAGTAATCAATTCTTGACATAACCAACGATTGGACTAAGACACGGATACAATGCTCATTTAAACAGCGTTTGATCTGACATTTTCGACGAAGGTGAAAAAACAGATTTTGGCATTAGAAGAAATATGATTGCACATGGATAGTTTACTGTCAAGAAGAAGACCAAGGTCTCGAACAATATCATGGGGTTGGATAAAGCATACCTCATCAAGCTGTAAAGAGAGAGTGTTGGATCGGACTCGACGGTCAAACCATATCAATTCTGTTTTACTTGGGTTTAGCTTCAAGCGCATAGATGCACGCCAAGACTGTATATCCTGAATGCATGCATAAGTCTAGCTTTTGAGTTTTCAAGATTTAGAATCGATAGTTTAATGTAAAGCTAGGTGTCATCAGCATAGATTGGATGAAGGTGCCAAGGGAAGATACAATTCTGGAGATATTAGAGGTGTAAAGGATAATGAGCAGTGGGGGAGCAGAATGAGGGATACCAAAGAATAGGTATGCAGTGTTGGAAATTTTGGTACCAATGCAAACACTGTAGGATCTAGAAGTAAGAAAAGACGAGGTCTTCTAACCTTTGCTTTGCTCTTCTATTCTATTAATATCTGAGGCCTATCTGTGAAATATTTTGGTCTGTACAATTACATTTTATTATGTTCTATCCTAATGAATTATCTCTCTTTCAGTTTCATTCTATTATATCTTGCTCAATTTTTTATGTTCTGCCGATTCTATTCTGTATAATCAATGCAATTATGATCAGGCCGGGCCTCGTCGTGTTTGTTCCGTTCTGTTAGCATCCGTCAATTTAAGTCAATTCTACTTTTTTCTATTTATTCTAATGTTCCATTTCAGTTGAATGCTCTTAATGAATCCGTCGTTGGATAAAATCTCTTGATATTTCGATTTATTCATTGAACACCATTGGGATAGTAAATGAAAAATTAAGGGAAGATGGATGGTGTTTCAGAGAGAGTGATAAATTTAGTGTTGCAACCATTGTTAGTATCTTCAATTGCGTAGATGTCTACACACAGCCGATGGCGAGCCAAACCCCAATCCATTTGTTATCCGAAGAAAGTTAAATCGAAGCAATTTCGGTGTCATCTGATCACCAATGCAGAGGTGATAGATACTGCTGTGTGAAAGTCATTTGTCAATTGTCACAACAAAATGAAGACATAGGTGAGATGATTTGATGTTCAGTAAGTCACGCATATATATCGCCATCTGAAATTCATTTGTTTCCCTTAAGATGTTTGGTCCGAAAATCCCGTAGTGCTATTCTAAAAGAAGAAGACAAATAGGAAGAGCCAGTAAGGGTTGCCAGACTTCTCCTTTGTCATGTGATCTTCCAACCGTCACTGTACGGAGAGCACACTCATAGCTAAGTTGGAGACGGTCACGAAATTTTCTACTCTGGCAAAGATTGAACCGGTCTCTTGATTGACCATATAACATCGATTCTGCTACTTTTCAATGAACTGATCTGTTGAGATCCAAAACAACAATCAACCGTTTGAACACAAAAGGTCATGATCAGGGTTGGGCACGAGACCAAAACCTCGAGACCAAGACCGAGGCCAGGACCGGGTGGTCCGAGACCAAGACCAAGACCAAATGGTCCAAGACTAAGAACGTGCTCGAGTCCGAGACCAAGACCAAGACCGATACTCTTTTTTTATAAGCAATTCAATTTATTTTGACGCTAAACAGAATACCATGCTTAAAACATTAAGTTTATTGCTGAAGAATACTAATCTAAATAATGGTCCAGAAACAGTTTTACCGGCCACTCTGAACTTTTGGGGTTTCAGCCCTTTGCTTCACCCTGAAAATATTACACTATAAATTACTAACAGCATAGGATAGGTAAATACCTTAAGACATCTGAACAAGTAGATTAACGTTCCGTTTGAACGGTATAGACTTACTTGTACTCGGAATTGTAGGTTAACAGTGACAACACGTGCACGCCAACCACATAATTATTAGATTGTTCCAAAACCTTGAGAATTGTGAAAGCAAATTTTGAAATGATTCCGATGCAAATGCATTCCTTGCCCACAGTAACATGTATATATAGATGGTCAGCACGTCATAAATCCATTACAATCGCAAAGGGTTTAATCAATCCCAAGACCGTTCCTTTAGAACCAAAACCAAGACCGACACATTCGAGACTAAGACCAAGACCGATGGTCCAAGACCAAGACCGATGCATTCAAGACCGTCTCGAGACCAAGACCGCGATCTCGAGACCACATCCCTGGCCATGATACAAAAACCGTTCAAAACGTATATTTCTGTGTTGCCTGATTACCTAATAATCTCTGCTCAAATGTCAAATATAGTATTGTCCTCTCCAAATCTCTTTCAAAGTGCTCAACTTCCGGGATAGCGAGGTTAGAGTAAGAGAAACTCAGAAAACAATGAAGAATCCATCACTTCATTTCTTTAAGTCAATGCACATAATATCGTAAGGTAGAATGAACAATTATTTAAATTCAAGATGCCTAGATAAATATTTGGAAATCTTTAGAATGCAACAGAACATAGCAATTTCAGTAAGATAGATGAGCCAGTTCATAGATATCGTAGCATTAACAAAACTTCCGATTAATTGGAAAAAGTAATAAAATAATTAACCATTGAAGTAATTCTACTGATTCTTGCGCTACCTAGTTAATGTTTGAGACACAGAACTGCAGGATGTCTAGCCATAACCATAACCAAATCGTTCTTATTGATTAACTGGTAACCGACAAAAATTATAATACCATTATAGTTAAATGAGGATTGACAGTAAACTATAGGTTAGAATATACCACATATGGATCGAAGTCCCGCTCACACGGACACCCCTACACCAAGTTGACTAAAGATAGATGACGTATAAAAGTAAGAGAGTAGATTGGATAACTTAACTATTTAACTAACAAATACTCAGTTACGCAATAGACAGACAGGTTACGCGGAATGCAGCAAATGTTCACGTAATCTGTTCTTAATTGATACGATATGAATACACTGGAGTATGGTAGTTTCTCGCAATTCATACAATAACAAAATAATTTACTAAAAATGTGACCATCTGAGAATGAATTGGGCATGCAGATATTGTTCAACGTTGATCAGTCCCAAGTGTTCAGTTTACTGTCAGTAATCTGCATCCGGATCATCGGATTGGTTGTAGATTGGGTTCCGATGCACACTGACAAGCCCAGTCTTGCTACCGCTGCGAGAGTGGCGGTGACTGACTGACCTGACACTGACAACCCCTCTTCTGGTACCGCTTCTAGATCGAACACTCTCAATCCCTCTTCTGGTGCCACTTCTGCGCTTATTATCGTGGTCGTCGTCGTAATCACCAATATCGAACCTTGCTCCTCTTCTTGATCGACTGCTATCACTGGTCTCGGTGCTGTAGTCGACGGATAGGTCGGCGCTTCTGACGGTTCCGGTCACGGGCATCGACGATTCTGGACCGGGTTTCTGCATTGCCCGATAGGTCTTGAGAGCAGCCTCAGTTTGTCGATTGGCTAGGAACCCGGCCGTGGCGCCTCCGAGAAGTTTCCTCTGGATGTCGTCGAGGTCAGCGTCTTCATTTTCGAGCCCTCGGTTCAGTTTGTTGAGTCGTCGTTCGAAAGCCTTGCTGACGGACATTGTCATGGCCCTGCGTCGTTTGTCGGCATTCTTCTCGATCACAAAGACAGTCTTCCGCTGGGCCTTTCGGATGTCGTCTCCCATCATCGATCCACGACCGTCGCTGGCAATCGAGCCGGCAAACGATCCGGCGTACGACGTCAGCGTCATCTTGCTCATATCGTCAAGCTTCCCGAGCCGTTTGGCCAGTTCGATCATGATCTCGGTGTTTGTGTCCTCGGTTTTGCCAAAGCACTGGAGTACGGTAGTTGACATGATGTGAAGGAAGGTGGTTGTGCGGTGGACGAGCATGCCGATGATCTGAACCACCATGATGATGCCAAAGGTCATCATGAACATAAATCCGATCGGTTCAACCCTCGTGTCTTCACCGCAAGGCCATGGGATGTAGAGGACGTCCATGTTGAGTTGCATAACGAAGATGACGACAACAAAGATGGTGTTCAGGAGCAGGAAAGCCACGGATATGTTGTTTCGAAGCTCCTTCAGCGCTGCAGCGTCCCTCTCCTCTTTGACCTTGTCCTTGAGGATGGGGTAGAGGTATACCTCGATTAGGTCCTGCCGTGAATAACAATGGAGAAAAATGTACGTTGAACCTAAAACGTTATTTTGGGCTTTGGCTGTTGAGTGATTTAATATAAAGGATACGGTTAAGATTCTGTGAGATATCGTTAAGGTACATACGATATGGCAAGATTGGGTTACGGGTACTTTTGAAAATGTGAACATTACTGAGAGGAAAGAATCCTAGATGAAGAGGTCAGCACCTACTAGCTTAGACCGGTTAAACAAGCCTGTACAAAAGAGAGACAATGGAACATAATTTATCAGGTAAGATTAGAGTAGAGTAGAGTATATTAGCAAACCTTGAAAAATTGATTTTCTTCGTCGTTCAAGGGAATGACGGGACCTGCTCCGAGCTCTGGGTCAGTTGCCCATTTTGGATTGACAAGCTCATCAACTTCTTCCTGTTTCTTTTCATTTTCGTTATTCTGGATCTCGTGTTCCTCAACTGTGGAGTGTTCACTGCTGCTGTCGCTACGGCAGTCTGAGCCACGGTCTTGGAACAGCTCATAGTCCGACCCATCCTCATCCAGTGATTTTATGTCAGAGCCTTCACGGGATTCATTTGGGTCCTCATTTATGGCATGCAGTCTGCCGTCGAAACTGTGCTCACTCTCATCGACAACTGGAACTGAGGATGACAATAAAAAAACTTCAATGAAAAATTATCATGGTTAACAAAAAATGGCAGTAAGTGAAATAATTAAACACAAGAATAGCACAATGATATTAAAAATGCGACACAAGCATAAATTAAAAACGGGAAAAGTATTATCAGAAAATGGAGCTTAATGAAGAGTCATAACATAATAGAATACACCTTGATAGAGCATATTTTCATACCATCTCAAAAACTGTTTCAGGGAATTAAGCATTTACATCTTCACAAATCACAATAATACAATAGATCACAATAATAGCTTATATTAGATTAATATATGTCACAACATTTCATCATGCATTATCTGTATAATTCCAGCTACCATATTCATTATCACCATAGTCATTAATGTCTAAAATCTCTATATAACCTTCTTGACTCCTGGATGTCATCTAATCGCCTCTCCCTTAATGCTTCTAAAACTCAATTGATTTGGTTTGATACTCCTCAGTAATGTCAGAAACTTGATTTTGTTCACCTTTCTTACAAGTTTACGTTCTTCTCTTTCTCGTCTAGTGTTCGTGATCTTGGTTATCCTTGATAGTTCTCTTACATTTGTTGAAGACATCTCTTATCTCACATGCTCATCCTATTTTCATCTAAGGTGCCTCCGGTACACTCGTCGTTCTTCCTCCTCCTCCCTCTTTACTACTCTAGTTCACGCTTTTATATGTTCTCGAATTGACTGCTGCACTTCCCTTCTCATCCGTCTTCAAGAGGTTCGTCTCTCCCCTCTTCAATCAGTACTTAAAAAGGCTGCTCGCGTTCCTCGTTACTCTCTCATCTCTACCTTTATGTTTGATGAGCTTCATTCGCTCCTTCTTCGGGCTTGTATACAGTTTAAAATTCTCATTCTAATTTTCAATGATCAGCAGGGTCTTGCCGCAAGATGCCTGGTGTTGACGTAGTACTTCAGCCTCATTCAGCTTCGTCCCTAAGTCCACTTCGCTGGTGTAATAGACTAGACCTTTTGGATCCCCGAACTAAAACAGCTATGGCTCAGTCTCGATCCTTTGCTTCTGTTGGTCCTTCTCTGTGAAATGCACTTTCTCCGTCTGATCTGTTCGTCTAAAATACTATTTGGCAGTATCGCTTTTTCTGAAAACCTACTTCTTCTCGTGGGGACTTGCACACTGGCAGCGCTTCTGAACCTACTAGAGGCGCTCTATAAATGCTTAAACACAATACAATTAATAGAATTGCTTTAAACCTTCTCCTGCGTTAAGCTCTCCTAGGACCATTGAGCTTTTCCTGATGGCCCGGATCTGTCGACTGATGACCGACTGAGTGTTCTCACTCCCGATGTCGTCCTCAACGTCGGCGTCGTCGTCTTTCTCTTCGTCGTCTTTCTTCGATTCTTCGATGACTTTCTTCAACTCCACTATCTCAGTCTCAAACTTTGTCCCCATCTTCTGCATCTCGGCTAGGATGAGCTTCAGCTCGACAATCCTCTCCTCACTCCTGACATTTAAACAATTTATTACAATAAAATTAATAATAAATACCATCCCCGATTATTTGAATCCTGAGATTTTACATGTACCTTAGGTAAAATAATAATAGTAATAATAATAATATTGATGATAATTAATTATCCTAGTAGTACTAGTAGTTTTGTACGTGAAAATTGTAATAACAGCAGTAGCGGAGGCAATATAGTAGTAGTAGTGGAAGGAAGTAGCATTAGTCATAGCTGTGGTTATAGTAGTGGTAATAGTTGAAGCGCTGATAGTAGTGGTAGGGGAAGTAATAGTAGTAGTAGTTGTACTACATTTGCTACTACGACCACAAGGACTAACAGTGACTGCTTTTACCACAATTGGTACCGCTGAACCTAATACTACTACAATAATAGACCTACTAGCATAATTGAAATTATTGCTTTTACTATATACTATCATAATTTTTAAAAACATATTATCATCATTATAATAGCTTTTACTATTATTATTATTATCATTATTTATACCTGGCCTGGTGAGGACAGCACGTGTATGAGCAGCAATCTCCGCACCGCCATGTCCATCCGTCTTGATCATCCTTGTTTCCCTTGGCCATCGCCATCACTGAGTTCGTAATACCCTTTTTCTTCTTCTCCTCTGCCAGGCGTTTGGCCTCGACCTCAGCGTTTTTCATCTCTTCCATCTGTTTCTCGGTTGGCGTCTGTTTGACCTCTCGTGTTCCCCAGGACACAACGTGTAGGTTGCACATGGAGTAGATCATCAGAAGCATGTACATGGTTGGGATAGCCAGGTAGTAGGTGAATCCGTGGATCAGGCACCAGAGTTCCTGTGGGTGGATGAAGGCGGCCAGGAAGAATGTTCCAGTAACGAATAGAAAAAAAACTGTAGTTGGGTAGCAAATGTCATTCTTAGCCATCTGGACGACGATACCAATCAGGACCAACATCTGGATGAGGCAGTAGAGACCCGTCAAAATCTGGGCAAAGATGAGCTGGAAATAGAGGGATATGTTATTTTAGACTTTAGCTAAAAATCTCCGTATATATCACCTGTGTTGAGTATCATTCAATATACTTTATTGATCACCATGACACAAGCACATTATTTTTTGACAGTCATGTACAGTTTTCTAAATCAGAAAACCTAACGAAATATGAGGTAACGCTAACATCTTGTTAGCCATCCTGGCCCCAGTTACATCAATTGGAATATTTGTCAGTCGTTATATAAAACAATATGAATCAAATCAATCCAAACTGTGGTGTCCATCTTTAATAATATTATAAGTGTCTTCAATAATAAAGTGGTCAACAGCACATTGAACGCATAGTAAACAAGTAACACAAAACACACTTTTATACCTGCACAATACCATGTTATGAGTTTAAACACATTTATTTAGAAAATGAACTTCTGCTTAATTCTTGAATTGATGCACTGTAGGTAGACTAGAAAATTCAATTGGCGAGGAGCTACAGAACAGTATTCTTGTACCATCTTGCCTAGTAGTCGTGTGCATAGTTTTTTTGTGGAAGTTTCTTGACGATCAAGTTTAGTGGTCATGTACCTATGAATTATTTCAAGTCCAGTGCTCAAATTTTGCAGATAATTTATGTTAATTAATTTTGTAAATAGATATTTTCACTTAAAATTTGTTATTATATTCAAAATGCAATATTTTTATGTTTTGAAGAATAGTTTTGACCAGTTTGCAAGTTTCATTGGTTCTAGCCGTCATTGATAACTAGACTTAATAATGGTCTTGATATCTGGTTTTCAGACTCGTCTCACTTCGATCCGTGGTTTCACTTGAATCGACCATCCATATAGAAACACTGTACTTTATAAGACCAGAGCAATAGCCGCAGATCAGGCTAGGTAAATAGACTTGTTCAGAACTGTTGTCTATTAAACTGGATTATAGAAAATTGGTACTGAGCATAGGTCTAATGATATTCGAGTTTTGTCAAGAATATTGAATCAACTAGACTTGATCGTGAATAGCAGAACTAGAACATGGACTAGACCGTCAAAGACTTAAGTGTAATGAACTTGGCTTATCGGTCACAAAATAATAATTTAGTTCCGAAAACTCATGCAGCTTATCTTAAAATGCACCATAGCGTGATATCCTTGCTTCTGCTTAATTGGTACGTTTCACGCCGTTGGAGATTTTCAAGAGAGCTGTACAAGTACTTAGAAAAATACATAAAGATATACAGTTTCTACTGGAATTGTTCACTCTAGGTCAAATTAGTTCATATTACACCATAACTATAAGTCAGAAAACAACGATACGCTCACATCAGCTAGGCTCCGATCAAATCACTAAGATCGCTGTTAAATTATAATTTAGAACTGACCTGGACATCTGACTTCGCGACATAGCAGAGTATAATGAATATCAGGAGCGGAATCAAGTTAATTAACATGGACCATTCGAAACCGAGTCGACCTCCGAATGCCATGTCCATCGAACCGACCATCATCATGAAGATGGTTCCTGGGCCGACAATCGACGCACCAAGTAGGAAGGCCTGGTAGATGATGTATATCAGAGAGATGTTGTCGTTGGCATTCGTCGTGTGCTTCCAAGAAGTCAACAGATCCAATACGTTGGCCATTGTCGAAGGCATCCAACGACGTCTGCAAAAATAATGTTAGATGTAATTGTAAAAGTATACGTTAGGAATCGTTAGAAAGGGATATGATTGTGCAGTTTAGGATCGAATTAAATGGGACGGGGCTGGAATATGACTGAAGACGATGTTACAGTTAAGGATGAGACTCAATAACACAAACAGAAAATAGATGACGCTTGTGTTCCGTTTGAGCGAATGCCATTTGCTTGTTGAAATGTTCCTATATATTATGTGTGTGGTTACTGTGGTGCCACAGTAAGATCAACACAAAGACCGATGGGGTCTATGGTGCAATCAAAGAATCCAAGGTTATAGAGAAAACAGTAAAACCATTGGTTAGATATAGATAATTTGATTCAAGGCGAGCTCAATAACTATGAATGTATTTAGGTTGAGGAGGAAAAAATTGAAGTTACCTACCGATGCTTTGAGTTGTGTTACCTAAAGACGTGAAATTGAACCTACCTCTGGTTGAAGAACTCGTTGAATCCCTCTGGTGAGAAGGTGACCGAGTCGGATGCAGCACAGTACTCTACTCGATAACCCTGCTGGAGAATTAGAGTGCATAGCCAGCGATCTTCGCCTAAAAGCAATTCAAACATTCGAAATAACTGAGAGATAGAATGATGCAAACTTAATGTAAGATAACACAAGACAGCTAAAACAAGTTGAGATGGATGACTTGTTGAGTAGAAGGTTGCCTTGCATGGCTGTCATGCAGTTAAATTTGACTCCTGTTATACTTGATTTCATTGTGTTACTACTACTACAGCGTGTAATCTCACTGCAGTTCATAGTCGGAATTAATAAACACGAATAGCTTAATAGGAAGAATGGGAGAATTGTCAACTATTGAGAGACATATCGCGAATTTTTGGTCATATTCTATCAAAATAACGTGTTCAGTAGTTTAAATAAAATGTAGAGAGATTCCCAATATATGACGTCTTTCACCTACTCTATTTCATCACAACATATACTATCCAATTTATCTCATCCTCTCAAATCTTATTATTTCATAGCCCATTATATCCTGTCTCATTTTATCCATATCGGATGCATTTCAAATGAGATAATTGTCATTATTAACATAACCAAAAAGAGCAAACCATTTGCCCACTTAAAAGTTCGGTTTTTTATATACAACCTACCCAATTCCTGCATGTAATCCAAAAAACGTTTCATCATGCAGTCCTATCGCTTGACAACTCAACCCATCCTGGCCTATCCAAAAATTCATATCTAATCGAATCTCATCAGATCTCATTATATCACTTTGATTCCATTCCATCGCATTCTATCTCATGCCATCCCATCTTCTATACTCTGAGTTTGCTGTCACTATGATCATCATAATGCCAGCTGTATATTACAGTTTCATCCAACGCACCTTGGTCGTATTGTATGTGATGTCGGGGTTCTGTAGGTTTCACCGTGTACCTGGCCATCACGTTGTCCTCCATCAATGCAATGCCACGGAAGAGGCTGAAGCAACCGGGGCTGCAGAGCACGCATCCAATCACGTGTTCAGTGGATTTCTGCATCCAGTGACCCAGAGCGTACTCGAAGTACTGGTACCACACCATTGGACCTACCCAATCAAACGAGTTGTGAATGAGGCATCATAACAACAAAATCGACAGTGTATTACAATACCAACACTAATAATAACAACAACAACACAGAAAATCTTTATCCACCAAACATTATGAGACTGTACAAAAGAAATAAGTCAATAGAGAAAATAGTCTTACTTACTTACTTGAAATAAACAAGAGAAAAAACACCTATGACGGAAAGAAATATTTAATCAAATTTAAATCCATAATATAATTATTATCATTGCTGATATTTATAATAATAATAATAACATTAATATTATCATTCTCAGCGTCGTTCTTATTGTCAGTCTAATTATTATTGGTCTTATCATTGTAATGGCGAATATCAGATACTCCTACCAGAACCGTTAGGGTGGATACGGCCGCAAGCAGCTCCCAAGTTGCTGTTTCGCTTCATTAAGTCCAGTAGGAGGATGAGAGCAATTGGTTCAAAGTCTACATCTCCGTCGAGGGCCAAAAGGAATGTGTTTTCCGCTCGGATTTGTTTCCGCTTCCGATCGAGACCAGAATTCATCCACAATCCATAGCCAAGGAAGTAGTACATGTACATAACCTGCACAATGTACAGATGATGAAACATCACTGTTACGGCTGCATTTTACCAATTTCTGTAATTTCGTTTATTTTCGTTTTGTTTGAAGCAATTCTATGGAGTGCTTTGATCAGTTACATTGACCTTTATTGTGTTGTATTGCTGTAATTCTGACGGAGCAGCTGCATAAGATTCTCACTTAGGTTTGATTAGATTACTGAAATGTGATAGAGCGCTTTGTAATTACAGTCAATTTGTGCGTTAGATCAGATCAACTTTTAAACGAAGTGTCTAGTTTTACCTGACTCCAGCGTTTCTTGTGGCGAATCTTGGCACTGTCCTTGAGGTGAGTGATGAGTTTGTTACCGCCAGGTAGATGCCAGACGAGCCTGCCTCCGTAGGGCGTTGGATACTTGATAGGTGGCGCAAGACACAGGTTGAACTGATGAACGTCGCTTCAAAAAGTAGGGCTTACTTTTATTATTGGGAACCACTACCACCACCATAACAACTACTACTAACAATTACTTTACTCTCTATATTGTTTATCAACCCATGGGCAGACAGTCAATAAATAATTAATAATGTGATTGTAACGATGATGATGTTGATGATGATGAAGCTATCGATGTTGATATCCATGATAATAATTGCAGTATTTATAATTATTGGTATTGCTGCAGTAGTTGTTGTGACAATTGTAGTATTGGTTGTACTAGTGGTGGTAGTAAGGGTAGCACTGGTTTAGTTAATAGTGGCAGCAGCAATGATATTTTATATTTGTTGCTGCATCAGTGGCATCACCATCAGCTTCAGCATCTGAAGTATTTATTTTATTTTATTTCTGAAATTTGATACCGCCCTTCTTCCAACATTTTTTGCTCAGAAGTGCACACACATGCCTCGACGGCGCAATTGCAGTTCTACTGCAGAGCAATTGTGCGCGAAGGACTTGTTCAAGGTCCATACACAGTGACTCCCCGACGAGGCTTGAACCCGCTCGCTCAGCGCACAATGAACGTTACGGGCTGACCGCTCTACAGATCGGCCACTGTGCCACAAGTATATTCATCTTACGCCGCTGCTTGGTTGATGACGGAGACAAGGAGTCGGACAAAATCGTTTGTCTTGTAATCGAACTGACCGAGATCGTGATTGTCAAAGGCATTGTCGAAGAAGATGTGAGCTAAAATTTGAAATTCACTTTTGTAAGTATAGGTTTTTATGCTGGCACAAGTTTGATTCCAGAAGAGAACCCTACTTGATTCAAGCACAACAAATTATACACATATTGATTACGTACAGCAGTGAAGAAGAATGAAGAGGAGTAAATGGTTTAGAGGCGCATAATAAACTTTGAACACATAGTTTCAATTAGAGCTACAAGCGAAAGCAGTACAAGTTAGTGATAAATGATAATAATAACTGCTATCATTACTTTGAATATTACTGTTTTTATTCTTAGTTGTTTTAATATTCCGATATTTATACCTATCATCCTCCGTTGATACTGTACATGTAATCATACTACACCTTGTCAGTTTGAAATTTAATGAAGGTAGGCCAATTGTTACTATGATTATGATAACATCAAATATTATTATAATTGTCCATGCTATTATTATGTTGTTTATATCTGACTTCACTTCAAAGTATTATAATGATTGTAAATTTGCAATTACCGTAAGAAAACATAGAGAAAAGAAAGGGAATTCCATGGATGAAGGTCATATTGCAATAGAACATGGAAACGACACGGCTTAGCTTTGGTAAGTTTGAACAAACATTCGTCAAAGGAATTTGACTTTTAAGTTTATTCAGGTGTAGTTAAGTATAACTGAAAAGGAAAGTGTTAGTAAGCTAAACTACAAAAGGGCTTGCACGCAAGGACAAAATCCAAAAATTGAATATTAGATGGAAAAGATAAAGTGTATTATTTTGAAGACATTAACAATATAAAGACAATCAATAATACAGGAGTGATTGTGAGCCTGGGAAAGTAAATATACAAGTTCATTGGTAGAAGTTAGAGGCCAAAAATAGATACAAGCAACTTCCTATATATATTGAGAGTCAACATTATTACCATAAATATGAGTACACGCACAAGACATGTTCTAGAATTGGTATGCAAGATTACCTTACTTGACCATATCATGCTCAACAGTAGTTCTATCATACTTTACAGTTAACATCACTACCTTCGAACTCGTAGTAGTCAGGATCGGTGATCTTAAAGAAATCCTGAGCATTCTTTCTCGCTGCTTGGTCAATATCCAACCTACAGCAAATTGAACAAGACTACATGTACACTGACAAATCACTACCTCCATCTTAGGCGCCATAATTCCGCCGTCGCCACCGACATCAACCCTGCCAACATAACCATCACAATCACTTCCAATGTCATTACCACCATCATGATATTAACACCATCACCACTACTATCAGTACCGCCACAATCAAACAGCCATCCCACCTATGCACCATGGAACAACATAGACAAGTGTAGTAGGCCTAACAGTAGGCCTTAAAGGGAACTGGGAACTTGCTTGTAAAGTCATACCCCAAAAATATGACATGAAAAAATATTTAATTTCATAGTGGTGAAATAGTTCCCAATGGTGGCAAGACGACTACAATGTCCAATACAATATTTTCGAATGCATTCATTGCATTGATTACTTGCTTCATCCTCCACATGAACCCACATATATATGAGAACGTGAGAAACTATGTGATACCCATTTGCCTCTTATTAAATTCCTTAGCAGATCTCCTAGAACGTTCTAAGTTCCAAGTATGTGTACATGTCCGTGGGTCTATGAAATTAACTGTGTGGTACATTGAGTGGCCAGAGGCATACTGGAAGCATTGATACCTCACCATTAGACTGAAACGAAACCAAAGGAGGGTTTTTAGAGAAAGCAAAGATGGTTATGGCGATGTTTATCAGTGGACTTCTGCATTTAGTGGCCGATGGCGTACTCGACGTATTGGTACCACATCATTGGACCTTAACGAAACCAAACGAAGCTTTTTACCAAGAGCAAAGATAGCGATTATTGTCTATGACGATGATTGTCTGACTCTCAGTAGACTTCTGCACCCAGTAGCCGAGGGCGTACTCGTAATATTGGTACCTCACGGATTGTAGGCCTACCCAATGAAACCAAAGGAGGGTTTATACCAAAAGCAAGGATAGTGATGACGATTATTATTAGTAAACTAATAACTTTTGCATCCAGTGACTGAGAACCTACTCGTAGTATTTGTACCACACGATTGTAGACCTACCCAAGGAAACCAAAGGAGGGTTTACACCAAAAGCAAAGATGGTCATGACGATGATTTTTAGTAGACTTCTGCATCCATTGACCGAGAGCGTACTCGAACTATTGATACCACACGATTGTAGGTCTACCCAACGAGACCAAAGGAGGGTTTACACCAAAAGCAAGGATGGTCATGACGATGATTAAGTTCATAAGGTATATACTCAGCTCCTTGTTTCTGCATTCCTCTCTATCCGTCATTATTAAGCTAAGCAGCCATTTTTCTGGATCTGCCTCTCTTTTACTCTTCCTCAGATGACGACTCTTAGCAGTGAATACATTTTCATGATACGACCGATACATTTATCTGCCGCTCTCTTGTTGTTGCCGTCATAAACAATTCTTTCCAGGTCTTTTCAACATCGTATTTTCCTCAATGTAAATAATAATAATTGTCATTGAAATGATTATGGTGTATACAGTTATGTGAATTATAGCGATGATGATAACGACAGTCTTACTTGAAGATGGACTTGAGCATCTGGACCATTTCCGTTTCGTTTTCGTGCCACATGGTTGCGCAGATGAAGACCATTGGAACCTCATCTCTCTTGCGCAACGCCTTCTCCAGGAAGTCGTCACGCCTCGTCTCCTGGATGCGCTCAAGTTTTGCCTGTTCCAACTGGTTCTCCTGAGTCGTCGATGCCTGTTGTTACACAGACGACCACAATGTACACCATTAACACGCCAAAGCTCACTACGAGTAGGCTCTGACAATTTGACATTTAAATCGTGTTGCCAAGAAAGGTAAGTTTTATTTGATTTAACAATTAGATGCAGCATGGTATGATTAGGCAATGACAATGAAAAGTTGTGTGAGATATGTGAAGCGAGCTAAGCTACGGCGAGGAATGTTAAGAGGGTGAGGTGAGATGAGCTATAATGGAAGAAACGAGGCTAATCAGTGTATGGCGAGATGGGTGACATAACCTATGCTAAGAAGTGAGAGGTAATCTATGATTAGATGGCTCAGGTCAGGTGAAATAAGGTTGATCAAGTTTGGATGGATGAGGTAAGATAGCGCAAAGCATGGCATGATTGGCTTGGTGAGCTAATGCACAGTATAATCGTAAGATAGGTCACGTAAAGTGAGGTTAGGCAAGCAAGAGAGATCAAGTAAAATGTGAAACATTAGAAAGATAACATACAGTAGGATGAGGTTAGGCCAGATTAAAAAATGGATGTGGGATAGCCAGGGCTATAGACCTTGGCCATCCCACCTCTTTTTCACATCACCAATTTCACCATGCTGCTTGGTAAAATTGGTGGGGCGGGATTAGGTAAGCAAAAGTAGTTGGACTCGATATGCCAATGATATTTTCCCTACAGGTTGCGTGAATTATTGCTTCGTGAAGTTAAGCAAGATAGGTGACGCAAGGTGTGGAAGGCTAATATCAAAAGGCTAGATAAGACGACGATAGAGTCAAGTAAGACGATATCAATGTAACCATCTATGTAAGAAAGTATGCTGCTTACAGGTGCAAGGACTTTGGCGCGGCTCCTTGGTTCATCGTTCCGTTCGCGGTTCAGCATCATCGATTGTTCCATCATTACTCCATCGTACAACGGCAGAACAAACAACCTGTCAATGCAACGCGCAAGGTCATGTCACTTTGTGTTAGGTTTTGATTTATTGTGTTATGTAATGTCGTGCAAAAATAAAACCACGCTGCGTTTTGCCATGTTATGTCATGCTACCGTGTTTTATACAATGCTAACTAACGTCTGTCGGGATTCATCAGACTTATTTTACGTCATACAAACCTGTTACCTAATTACCTTTCTACATTCTTAAAACTGGAACTTGGACGAGGTTTCTCGGATGGCTAAACTAGATTTGGAAACTTTCTCCCCATGTCTTGTCCTTCTGTTAACACGCTGATGCGTTCAACTTAAGACTTCCCTATTTCAATTTGCAATATATATATATATATATATGTAGTCATCGTATTTATTTATATATAGCCAAAATTTCTTAGAGAGGAGTGACCTTCTCTGCGCTGAATTGATACCTAATTAATTGGCTTTGATGCATCATCGGTTGATGACTTATTAATTGCAATAATACAACCCCATCACGACTATCCTTCTTTCAGTCAACCTGGGTTGCCTCGGATCGACATCCGTGTCTTACATTCCTTTATACCCTGCATCTAGATTCGCCTTGATATGCCTTTTCATCCCTCCCTGTACACATGGCCTAGCCTTGTCAATAATTGTTTTCTCAATTGCATGGTCTTCGATTTTCTTTTCTATCCTTGACTTTATGTAAATCGTTTTACCCTGCATAGTTATCCCCGCTACCCTCTGCACCATGCCTACTCTCTAATTGAATTTCCTAACACCTTTGTACTTAGCATCACATCACCTTATAGCCATGTCTCGCTTGCCTGTCCACCTCTTCGATTACAACACATTGCCTATGTATTTTCTTTACTCTAAAGTACGGACGTGCCCTTTCTTGCTTATCCTTGTTCATGTGTACATTGTTTTCTTCGTCAATGGGGAAGATACAAAATAACACTCACGTGTCGGCAGTTGCCAACCGGGCACACTTTGGAAACCAGATGTGCCAGACGATCCAAAGCTGTGACAGCCACCAGATGGGCAGAAGAAACCACATCTGCTGATACCAAGCGTCTCCAATAGAATCCACCTTGTAGCACTTATACATCAGATAGCCGGCCAGTTCGCTTGTCGCAAAGGCGCAGGGATCAGAGTTCCATAGCTCGCAGCCACCAACCATCAGACCGAACATGAGCGGGGTGCTGATGATGAGTGGGATGGAGTAGCACGTCTGTTGGATGCGCATCTTGGCTGCGCTGCGGCAGAAGAAGTAGCAGACGAGGCTGGCACAGCAGTTGAGGAGCCACATCCAGACCCAGTCGAGCTCCATCTCAGGAATCTCTGTCTCACTGATCGTGTCTGTGTACGTGTAGTATGGCTCTCCAGTCTCGTTGTGGAAGTTTTGTCTACGACACTGGTTGGAAGAGATAAAGAAAGGGAAGAAGGCGTTGAATGATCTGACGGCATTAAGATGTAATTATTGTGATTGTAGTTGTATTCACGAACTTACATAGTGGTCTTTATCTTGCACTCGTCAGAAAAGTGTCCTGCTTTATCCGTGAAAAATGAATGAGGTACTAAAATGCTACATTTATTGTCTAAATGAGACATGCAGAAAATTAATTAAGCAAACTGATAGCCAATTACATGTGATGCTATGTTTGAAACAAACTTTTAGCAACAACCTTCGGCGCATAAAAATCATGCAGCAATCAAAATAAAATAGAAAATGAGTTTGTTGATCAAGATAAGAATAATTATGATGGAAAGCCATGGGAAAAGGGTTATACAGAAATGGATAACAATTGACACAAGAGTACAAGGAGAAAAAATATGCCTGAAGAAAGTTCCAAACATGTGACTATGTATCAATAGCCACCCCGCCAAGAACATCTCTAGACACATTAATATATTCAAAATAATCTGTCCAATATTAGCTCAGCATTAAGTTTTACAGACACATTGCAAAGCTGGAGATATTAAAACGTTCCATGTGCACTCATCTGAGACTAAAGTCGAACATGGCTGTGATCTTCTTTTCGATCATATCAAGCGGATCCATGTATTCGACCTGCGTCGTCATGCAGAACATCATCGCCACAAACGTTACCACGACCTTCCAAAGACTGGCTATCAGTTGTATCTTCGTCCTTGATCTTCGCATCTGTCCGCTGACGCGGTTCAAGAACTTTCGAATCTTTCCAAGTCTCGAGTTCTTTTCGACATAATTTTCCCACCAACGTACTGACACGAGAAGCAGAGAGACGGGTATGCTCCAAAAGAGGTTTGAGTCGTAGTTTTTGTCACTCACAGATACCACCAGGAGGGGCCAGATTACAAGTACCGATACCTGCCCAATAGTTGCCAGGCAGTCGAGGACCAGCTTGATGGGTCGATATTTCTCGTCCTCTGGACGGACCAGGATCTTCAGGGCACCTGGAATGGTCGCGACACCAAGGAGGAACATAAGGGCAAGGATGGAGTTGTCGAGTGAAGGCATTACCACGAAGAACATGATAGAGATGCCGATGGTGTGCAGGGTTTCGATGATCAGCGTAGCTATGATTGCTTTCCACGTCGGCGACTTTTTCTTCTTGAATAGAATCCGCCAGAAGCATCGCAGAAATACGAATATGTAGGGCGTGCAAATCATCAGGAACACGGACCATGCCCAGTAGTTCCTCACCACAAAGCATTCATCCTTCGAGTAGGCTGCAGACGCATTTAGGTACCCTGATTGGTTTGAGGGATTCAAGCAGCTGAGGTCGTCGAGACGTTCGGCGTTTGTGTAGCCGTAAGGTACCGCAACGCATTTGATGTAGTCATACATTTCCCGTCCCTCGTAGGAGTCATTGTGAGTCCTCAGCGTCACCGTCCTGTTGTCTGTGAAGGTGCGACATCTCAGATCGAAGTATTCGTGAGTCGGGGGATTTGAAGCTGTGGTGTATTCCATCGGGCTCGTCGTCGTGCCATTTCCAAAATCAAATGTATCACTGTAGTCAAACCCGTCTGCATAGAACGTCGAGTTATCGATGGTGTCGTTGTCACCCGCGATAGATTTGAACGTCCTGGGGTAGGGTCTGATGTTTGCAACGGCGATGAGGACCGAGCCTTTGCTGAGGATGATGAGACCGAGCATGCATGGGAACATGAAGAGGTACGTGAGAACCTTCATGATCTTCCGTGCAAGAGCGAAACACAGTTGCTTCGATTCCTCCGAGTCTAAGTGGGGAGCCGTCGCGAAGACGTTCCAATTCTCAATGCGCTTCTCTCTGGAACCGTAAACATAACATGGTGTTACATGTAATGCGATATAACACAGGACATAAATAGTATATGAAGTTTCATTAAATGACTTGGGGCTGTTATGTTTTTATTGTGCATCTTATCATAATTACGGTATGTCATGCTAAATGTTACCATATAATTTTACGTTTTGATCGTTACGCTCGTGTAACATAATAGTGTGATACTTTATAATATATCACATATTATAATATGTCATATTAGTATACTACGTTTCGTCGTATTATGTCGTACTATATTACTCGGTGTAATATCCTGTGATATTGTGGTGTTTCAGACACGCAAATGTAATTTGACTCTGCTAAATTTCTTAGCATACTTCTCCACCAAGACTGAAAACCCCACCAGGACTGAACTTCAATTCGCTAATAGCTATCTATCTTACATCGATTTAGCACGCCATGCTAAACTTATTTTGACCTGTCTTGTATTATTTTAACTTGATTGACCTCAGCCTGACTCGAATTACATTTGCACTTACTATTGGAAACTTACCAACATTTTTCCAAACGCAATTGAGTTCGGTCCATGATCTACCACTTCCCTTCACCATAGCCTACTATGCATTTCCTTTCCATAGGGTCTACCTTCACTCAGCATCTCCTTACCTTGCATTTTTCCTTCTCATTCCGTTTGAGTCGTCCACATAAATTATGGCGCTTCGTTCAATGAGATGAGATAAGACTAACACTACCTTTTCGTATTTTAATTAACCATTACTGTCTGTTCACTTACTTACCCGGTCACCTGCATTCTTTAGTGCGCTGGTAACTACGTCCGATATGCCTCCACGGCTGTGACCTTGTCCGCCTCGTGATATTCGTTAATATCAGAGATCTAAATTTTAAACTTGGGCATACACGTGGTGACGTGGAACTTAAATGTCGTGGCACCCATTCAAACGGGTAAGAGTGGTGAAAGATATTCATTCCATTATTTCACTTGACATCCGACGCCATAGAAAAGCGAATACAAATACATTAGCCTTCATTTACCTCGCGCTACCTTTTACCTGAACTCTTTCTACTTTCCTAAAAGCCTGCCGTACCTTCACTTCTCTTTCGCCCGCTTACCCTATTACTTTACCCTATCATATCTTTAATAGTCCTGAGAAAACATCTCTTCACTTACAGCGTGTTTTCCTCCAGTGATAAAGGTTTTCCTCCATCTTCGGAGTTGCTCTCCGACTGACTCTCTTCACTGCTGCTGTACCCAGGTCGAAAATGACCAACAGACTCCTCGCTACTGTAGCCCAACATGTCTTCCTCTACTTCCAAGCCGCTCCTGGAAACTCGGGAGGAACTCACCACGCTGATCCTGTCATTGACATGACCAGTCTCCTCGTGACTACCCCTTCCTGAATCCCTCTCGGCCAATTGTGGCGGCTCTTCGTCCTTGCTCTTGAACTCCTGATCATCCGCGAAGCTATTGTAGTCTATATCGAGCTCATGGACGTCCGTAGCTGAATAAGGGTTGTAGGCAGGGTTCGGTAACCCTGTTAAGCTACCCATCTGGAATATGGATTTCGACAGGCCATGTTTGGCTTGAAAGATAACTTTTGGATAACCTCCTCCGTGGTTGCTCTGGCTGTCTTCGATTTCAGACATCTTGGCGTTGACAGTTCAGCCACTAAGGCGACAATCTGCAACCGGTCTTATGTCTCTCCCCGTTGCCAGGCTTCTTGTAGTCTGAAGTCATTAACAGAATAGCTGAAAATAAAAGATATAATTATAATGAGATTATTAATAT
Organism: Bimastos eiseni; assembly: GCA_959347315.1. Lineage (NCBI taxonomy): Eukaryota > Metazoa > Annelida > Clitellata > Crassiclitellata > Lumbricidae > Bimastos > Bimastos eiseni. The sequence continues at coordinate 5,742,683 of OY365814.1, forward strand.
TGTTATCTATATCTGTCGTTATTATTATAATAAGTTTAAATCTATTATTGGTCTTGAGGTATACAGTATCCCTCAGTGTGCAAATGCAGAGCTATTGTCATTGATTTGAATGGAATTTCAGGTCGTTGTTGATCGGACCTAGGGTTACAAAGGTCATAGAGATGAAAATTAATGGTGAGTCGAGGATAGTTTGGTATGTTTGTTGAATTTGCCGGTCAACACACTCTCGGCCGCATGCTCTCAGTTTGGAAGGCGGGTGCAAATATAATGCGGCCAGGATGTATGTCACGGTCGCGTCCAAGGTTTTGCCCGAAGCGACAAAGGGCGACTATAAAGACATTGGTCTTCTGCCGGTCTATCGTCCCGAGGCAAACAGGATCCTTTGTGAGAGATCGACGTCATGGACCAGCAGCCACCAGGGCTAAACGCCCGGGGTGTCATTGATGGCCATTGAGACTGAGGCCATAAAGCCAAGTATACCCAGCGATATCACCGATGAGATTTCGCATCCGCCCCTTTGCATGGGAACTGAGATCTGAAGCCATGTGTCGTTCGATAGGGGAGGTTGAGAAACCCTGACCAGGTAGCAAGGCTGCGTCACATTGCACTAATACCGGGTGGTCTAAACAAAGGCAGCTGCCTGTGATATGGAACAGCCTCGTAGTTCTGAACGAATGCCTCACTCATTTCATTAATTTCATCAGGAATATTTATATAGCACTCTTCAAAGTTACTACTCAGGAGCGCTCCCCACCCCAGCACGGCGGATACGAATATAGTATGAAAAGAATCAGAGTGGATCCTGGGAGACAAGCGCAACACCAACGGGAGCCTGTTCCATAGCGAGGATCTCATCCGTTGTTCGGGTAAATGGAACGATGAGCAGGCCTCGTGCGGAGAAAGCGGCGACCCGGTGCACTCAAAGTAGAGTGACAGAGGTCGCGAAGATAGGCAGGGGCGAGACCCAGCAAGGACAGCCAGAGCATAGCGATGATACGGATAAGATTATTTGCGTCCCCAGTGGAGCACGTTCAGAATAATTATGGAGGCGTGGTAATAGAATGAAAGCGTTGTACATTGTTGTGTTTACTAGTTTCTCAAGCAACCGCATTGGTCAGTCATGCTAGTCTTCGAAGCCGCCCCACAGTGCTCATCGTTTCGTGTTCTTTATTACACTACAGGCCTCTAGAGTATCGCATTCTGGGGACCCATCCCTGTGATAAGACCATAATTACCATTTTCATTATTGTCGTTGTTTTTGTTGTTGTAGTTGTTGATGCTGCTGTTATTAAATTATGTCGTATTATTTTGCTGATATCATGATATGAGCGATTGGGAATTTGGTATAAAGAGAGTTCATCTGCGTTGAAATTGAGAATATTGATTTATAGGAGTGATTAGCTGTGTGCTGAATTAAAAAGCCATATAATTTATTGACGTAAATTAACAGGTGAGGACTGATTGTAAGACGCCATAAAGGCGACGAGACAGAGAATTGAGTGTTGAATTATAATGGTTTAGACATGATAAGATAAGTGAACTGGATGAGCATTTTGAGTTAGACAGAGACAGAGACTAACGAATAAGTTGAAGTTGACACAGGTATTATAAAACAAACAGGATCCTATTATGTTATCGACACGGAATTTCAATATAAACCCGGAATCAAGATATACAAAATAAACAAATATCTATATAAACTATACACTGTGATAAATCAATTCACTCTTATATAAAATGTATGCAAGCCTAATTATATCTACCAAACGAATGTAACATGTGTGCTACTACTTTGATACATTCATATCTATTCAATGAAGATAACTAAAAATCATTGGTATATCACTTTGAAACCAGATTTAGCCTACATAAATGTACGTATTTGAAAAGTCTGCAACTTTATTTAACATCGACATGTGACTATCTAAAAAGTTACAGAAAGATTTTATATATAGTTCTTTTTAAATGAGAATTCTTCGCTTAAAGATGAAGTTGCCAATTCCGTAAAAAAAAGTCGACAACGAAAAAAATTGAAAGTGGCTCGGACAAAATCAACCTTAATGCCAATAGGCTAAACTATTCCTGCAACATACATGTAGGTCTATATACGGTCAATATGGTTAAAGCTATATTTAGATAACATACGACCATCTCTAACTAGTTAGCCATTTCTTTTATTCAATTATCCAGTAATACGACCAACCTACGTTCACTTGATGAAGGTCACCTGAAACGCAACGCACCACTTGCACCGTTGTGTAGGTCTTTGTCTATCGCCAACGCTTTGATACGGACCTTAAGTAATTGAGGACGACGTTGTAAGAGAGTTGGACCCGGATGTTCAAGTGGGCTAAGAGATAGTACTGATTAGACGGATGACTTCAATTCTGTCTGTATACGATATACACCCGTGTGTATGTCTGTTGTTCTGTTTATCCTTCTGTGTGTCTACCTCTCTATCCATGCATTTGCCTATCTATCCATCCACTCACTCATCCAATAAGTTATCCGTTTATTAAGGGCCGTTCACATATTATATAACGCTCAAGGGGTAGGTGGGTGGGTTCATGTTTTGTTAGCGTTATATTGTGTAGGGTGCGGGGGTAGGTTGAACATTTTGTTATATAAAAAACCTTTTCAGCTTATGCTATTTTGCCTGTTTGTCTGCCAATTGGAAATGTCACGTACCACGGACCTTCATTGTTTAATCAAAGTTCACAATACGTTGTGAACCAAAACTGGCACCATCAGCTGCCACCTGGCGAATTGATTTGATGTTCTTACTCATTATTTATAAATCCACTTTTAACTATTTCCAGTTCATAGCTTTAAACACTCTTAAATTCAATTCTATGTGCTTTGTTTTGATTCTGATTCTGATTAAAATTAATAACGTTATTAGGGGTAGGGAGGTGGGCCACAATTTTAGATTTTATGCGTTATATAATTATGTGAACGGCCCCTTAAATAACTCACCAGCCCATTCCATTCCTAAAACGCACCCGTTTAGCGTAGGCCCTACTCACTTTCCCACTCGCCCACTGATACGTCTATTCCATAATGCACATCACGTTAGGCCCTACAGATAGGGCCTAATTGTTATTCAAAGTTTGCCATTCTAATAGGCCTACATACTAAAATAGGTGTTGTCCCAACATTGAAAGTAACAACTCAATATATTTCCAGAAACATTGCAGACATTGTTTTGCTATAAACAGGTTGTAAAGCATTATTCTAGATGATACTTTGGGCGACAATGTTCAATATTTATTGTGTTAATATGATATATCCTTCATCTAAATGTATGCGTGTCATTATTCTGACTTTCATTTCGGTTCGTCGCTTTCTCCCACCCTCCATTGTACAATAAGATAATTTATTTCACAGCGCTGACACTTCTGCGCATTGCCTTGTTTCAAGTGGATGTCTTCACGAAGCTGATGATTAGAAATTTAGAAATTGATCGATCAATTACTTAAATGTGACGCACATTTACTGAACTCAAGAGTTCAGGGAGTTGGCGAACGCTTATGAAGAAGGCGTTAGGAAATTGTTTTGTCTCATGTCGTTTTTCGATTTCTTATTTTAATTTATTTTAACTAAATAATTGTTTTATTTTTATTTTTTTCGTTTTTCCTCAACTTCTGTTTTCTCTTTCTTCTCTTCTCATATGTCATCACTTTCCTTTTCTTCATCTTCTTCTACTTTTACTCCCATGTCTTCTTTTTCTTCACCGACTTCTTCCTGAACTTCGTAATTTTTCGATCGATCTTTAGTAAGAAATCATGTCCTCGGTAACGAACAACTGCGTATTTCATGCGGTCGGTGACTATCTACATACCAAATATCTCCTTGCGTCAGCGAATATGATTAATTAGCCTGATCGAGCATTTCATGATCTAACTGTAAGGACAAGAGCAGCTATGGCAAATTGAGCGTTATTACCGTATCAATATGATTGCATGACGGCTCATGTCAGCACACATGTCATCTCGTTGTACGTCTATATACAAAGCCTCGCATTCCAATAGATTAATCTGGGTAGCGGTGAGTTACATGTTTAAGTACGTCTTCCGCAATGTCAATATGAACAGTTTGTGAACCTTTGCATCTAAGACTCTGAATAACTTTTGAAAAATTAAATATTTTAATAAACTACTGCGAATATGAGATACCATTTATCATCTTTCAAAGATATAACATAATTTATGATTTCTACAGAGACGTTAACATGTGACACCTGAAAACAACAGAATACTCCAATTTCATGTGCATCATGTTGACGAAGTTTCTGTTCTTAAGGACAACAATAATATATTGAGATAACGTCCGTCCTAGGATGGTAAAGTTCGGTACCATACCCTTCATATTCACTTCCCCTCCTCCTTCCCTCCCATTCCCTCCCACGTGTCCATTCCTTTTCTCCTCTCCTCTCCCCGCCGTCCCTTCCATTCATACTTTCCACCCTCTTCATCCATCTCTTCCTCCTCCTCCCCTCCTACTCCCCCTCCTCCTCCTGTCCTCTTCCTGACCCTCCCGTAGAATTATGAGTGCAATGGCGATCCATACGCGGTGTTGTAAATCCTTGGAGTCCTACATAAATGACGTTATTGAGATAAGATTCCAAGATGATACATTAACAGTTAAATCCTATCAATACAGGCTTGTGCAAGATGTCCCTCGACATCGTTTATCTGATGGCGTGGCCCGTTACCAAGCAATGGCTTCGAGTTTCGACTAAAGACCGATTTCGTGTGCGTGGTCGCATAGATTACGTAGCAAGATTAATTATCCTTCGGGATTTCCACTCAAAACTGAAGTGTCGTTTCTTCAAAAACTCATACCCTCACTCGTTCGATCCTTCGCCTTCGCCGTAATCGACACTCGCATTGACAGCTATTCTACCACCTCTAAGCCCTCTGGCCGAGACCTCCCATGGGCTACCCTTTTGACAACCCCTCTGATTCGACGCAGCGCTCGTGAATCAGCTGACGCCATATGCTTGGCTTTCGGGGGTTTCCTCGAAGTTTGGAGATTGCGATTGAAATTAAGATGGGTCTGCAAAAGCTATGGGACTTTCCGGAATCTATAGAAATCCCACGATCATCAAATAAGCTTAATATCTTTCTCGTGATATTCCGCAACATCGTATAGAACATGAATAGGATAGAATTATACAACATGTATACCTATGTACTGCATTAGAATAGAATTTAATTATACAATTGATTAAATGGATAAAACATAGAACAGAGCCGGCTACAATTACATATAATGTCAGCGTGTCCAGTTTGTCCACATGGAGCCATAGTGTGACCCATATATGCCCATATGGTACCCGTAACTACTTGGTGCGTAATGCCCGCATTTTATTTCGGTTAAAATGTGTGAACCGAGTGTCCAGCCTGTGGGTCTCTTTGTTAGGCCAATCAGGGTGTTCTTCTTGTATAGGGTTTACCCCGTTAGGAATATAATCAGTACAGTTGCTTTGCTTTCGTCGCTCCTCCGGCATGGAACAACCTTCCTCAGAAAAAACATAGCATGTCTCCTTTAGCTCCGTCCAAACGTTTGGAGTCTATTCTGTTTGGGCAAAAATTCTAATTGTTGACACGGAAAAGCTACTTATAAGATTCCTTAGAATTATTGGTTCATCGAACCTGGGAATAATAAGTGGTCGTGTTAGAGATGATAACTGGGTTCCATACTCCGTATGCGTTTCACCGTGTATCTGGTCATCACGTTGTCCTACATCACTGCTATGCCACGGAAGAGGTTGAAGTAACCTGAGCTGCAAAGGACGCATCCAATAACATGTTCAGTAGCCTTCTGCATCCAGTGACCGAGAGCGTACTCAAAGCATTGGCATCACACCGTTGTGACGACGACAATAATAATGTAGTTGTTGTTGATGATGATGATGACGACGACGACGACGACGACGACGACGATGATGATGACGACGATGTTGATGATGATGATGACGACGATGATGACGACGACGATGATGAAGACGATGACGATGACAACAACAGCAACAACAACAACAGCAACAATAATAATAATAATAATAATAATAATAAAACCACCTGCGGAGACTAGCCTTTCCAGAAAACGACCCAAATTTTTTTAATCCCGATGAATATCATAATGTACCCCAGGGAAAAATTATTTTGATACTTATAATACTACTACTAATTATTATAATTATAATAATTATGATGACAATACGCCCTCGGCCATTGAATGCAGAGGTCTACTGAACGTGTTATTGGATGTGTCGTCGTTTATAATTTTAATTATAATGATTTTATTAGGATAATAACGATCGCAACCATTAAAATAATTATTATTGATTATTATCGTAACGATATTTTTATTTTATTGTAATTATACACTTTCCGCCCGATCCCGACCCAAGTCGGCGGGAAAATGGAGAACAATGTTCTGTCTTCTTCTACCCTGTCCTGAGCCAGGATTCTCCTTATTGCCTCTGAGCAGCTATATTCTATAAGTTTTTCTTGTAGTTGAGTCTTATAAGTCTTTTCTTATGTCGCATGTGTCTGTTGAACTGTTGGCATGGAGAGCAGAACAGAGCAATTGGGGCTAGGTACGGAAAGTCATAGAATACAACAGTTTATAGTAGAAGAGCACAGACAGAGCACTGCGGGGTCTAATAATTATAGTAGGCCTATAGGAGGGAGAAGAGTGTGATTGATTTTGTTTCTTAGCAAAACATGATAATAATCTTCTTAGATGCTCATCACAATTCCATAGATTGAATCAGTATTACAATATATTTTTACTTAAATATTGCATTCACTATGGAAATCATGCCAGATGGAATCTTGGTTCATCGAACCTGGGACTAGGTCTAATAGATATCGTATATGATGTCGGAATTCCGTAGGTTTGCCACGGAAGAGGCAAAAGTGATTGTAATTGTAATGAAAAATGTATAACATATATATATATATATATATATAGAAGAAAGTGAAGCAGCTCCTTCCGAAGAGGAAATGGGAGGTTGTTCCAGCTGGTGGGACCCACGTGGGCGAAGCTCCTGGATTGAACCGTAACAGTCTGGCAGAGCGCATGCGGGTTACCACCAACAGTCCGCGGGCAGAGGAACAAAGGGAAGCCAAATAAACAGTAACGCATCGACGTAAGGGTCTTGAAAGCAACCCGCTGGACTGCATAGGACACAACCAATAACGTGTCCAGTCACTTCTGCATTCAGTGGGCGAAATCGTACTCGAAGCATTAGTACCATCTCGACTCAAACTGATTCGGTAGGTGGCACCAACTCAGCGTTGGTTCGATTTATCTAGTGTTTAGACTGCAAAATTCGGCTAAAGCTGGGATTTTTGTTTTTTCTTCAACTTTGAATGTTTCCTCGATGATTTGTACCTTGCTTACCCCCGCCCTTCAATATAGAAAAACTCATCGGAATTGGATCGATTGCGTGGGTCAACTTTTTTATCCTCGATGTTTAGCACCCCTCAGCAAGCCCCTAGTAATAAAAAATGATCAGAAACACAATGACATATCTAATTGTAAACTAACACGGACAAGAACTATTAGCACACAGGGATGGGCACCAACTACTTGACTAGTAGTAAAAACTATTTTCTAACTACTTTCAAAATATGTAGTTATAACTACTTTTTTAACTATCTGAGATGACAAGTAGTTATAACTACTTTTGCAACTACCACATCAGTAGTTAACTACTTTTAACACTACTTTGCTAATGTTATGTCATGGTGCATTGATAGTCACCAAGCAGTATGCAAATTTATTGCCAGTATTGATTGCTGATATTCAATGTGAGTAATAAAAATTATCAGAGACACAATGAAATATCTAATTGTAAACTAACAAGGACAAGAACTATTAGCACATGTTACAAAGCACCCTGATCAGAGCACAGTTTTAGTAGTAACATATGCCAACTTGTTACAACTACTAAAATGTCTAGGCCTTAATACAATTAAATGCAAACTATTGGATAGTATTAAATATAGGCCTATCTACTCTTTCAGTGATAAATACAAACATATTAAGGCCAGACAGAATTCTAACTGCTTTTAGTTAAAGCGCCAGAAACCATCCCGGCCACTTAAAGGACTTTGAAGCTATCAGTTGCCTCATATAAAACAAAAGTGGACATTTTATAATATTGGCTCCCTGTGCTCTATATATATCACTTGATATCTCACCTTTTGCTCTCTGCATCAATCGTGCCTCTTCAATTCCTCGTTCTCGTACGTTGCCAGTCGCTGCTCAGATCGGAGACGACTACTGCATGGTCTTCCCAGCCAGTAACAGAATGCTCACGGAATGCTCTCTTACCGTCGTGTCTCTGTCTGTCTCTGTTTTTGTCTCTCTTACTCACCCCTGTCATTTTTGACTCAACAGTCACCTCTCTCAGACCCACTACAAATGATATACTATATCACTATAGATCTCACCTTTTGCTGTCTGCATCAACAGTGGTTCTTCAATTCCTCGTCCTCGTACGTTGCCAATCGCTGCTCAGATCTAATACGATCACCAGCCTATCCAGTCAGTAACGGAATGCCTGTCTCTTACCGTTGTGTCTCTGTCTCTGTCTTTCTTTATCTGTCCCTCTGTCTGTCCGTCTTTCTGTCTCTGTCTGCTTCTTCCACCCTTGTAATTCTTGCATCTCTCTCAGACCCAATTGTAACCCGGCCGCCTATTCGTGGTCATCCAGCCGCGTACTCGCTGTTTTCCTTATAAGCCCCAACCCCTCTAAGACCGCTTTATTCTAGTTCTTATCAGTGTTGGGCACGAGACCAAGACCGAGACCAAGACGGAGAGGTCCAAGACCGGGTGGTCCGAGACCAAGACCAAGACCAAGACCGGGTGGTCCGAGACCAAGACCAAGACCAAGACCGGGTGGTCTGAGACCAAGACCAAGACGAATACTCTTTTTTATAAACAATTCAACTTATTAAGACGCTAAAACGGAATAACACGCTTAAAACATTGATGTCATTGCTGAAGAATACTAATAGTTTTACCGACCAGTATGAACTTTTGCGGGTTCAGCCCTTGGCTTCGGCCTGAGAATATCACACTAGAAATTACTTACAGTATATAATAGGTTCTAAATAAGACATCTGAACAAGTATATTAACGTTCCGTTTGAATGGCCTACTTGTACTTGGAATTATAGGTTCACAGTGAATACCACATAATTAGTAGATTGTTCCAAAACCTTGACATTTGTGAAGCAAATTTTTAAATAGATGGTGTAGTTGCATAATGCATTTTTTGCCCATGATAACACATATATAGATGGTCAGCACGTCATTAATCGATAGCAACCGCGTAGGGGTTAAACATCCGGTGTCTCTAATAATCGAAAATAACCGACAAATATAAAAGAAATTGCTCTGTTTTACTCATGAGATTATTATAGGTAGGTCAACATTTGCTGTGAAATAACAGAAATTCCTGTATACGTGGGTCTCTGCCTTTTGAAATGTTGGCTGGGATATATAGCAGAACAGATAGACCTAAGTAGGCCCCTATAGGCCTAGGGAACGGAACAGATAGACCTAAGTAGGCCCCTATAGGCCTAGGGAACGGAACAGATAGACCTAAGTAGGCCACTATAGGCCTGGGGAACGGAACAGATAGACCTAAGTAGGCCCCTATAGGCCTAGGGAACGGAACAGATAGACCTAGGTAGGCCCCTATAGGCCTAGGGAACGGAACAGATAGACCTAAGTAAGCCACTATAGGCCTAGGGAACGGAACGGATAGACCTAAGTAGGCCTAGGGAACGGAACAGATAGACCTAAGTAGGCCCCCTATAGGCCTAGGGAACGGAACAGATAGACTTAAGTAGGCCCCTATAGACCTAGGGAACGGAACAGATAGACCTAAGTAGGCCACTATAGGCCTAGGAAACGGAACATATAGACCTATGTAGGCCATTATAGGCCTAGGGAACGGAACGGATAGACCTAAGTAGGCCTAGGGAACTGAACAGATAGACCTAAGTAGGCCCATATAGGCCTAGGGAACGGAACAGATAGGTCTAAGTAGGCCCCTATAGGCCTAGGGAACGGAACAGATAGACCTATGTAGGCCATTATAGGCCTAGAGAACGGAATAGAATACAAAAGTTAAGAGCAGAAGAGTCGACAATGCCTGGTTTAGTTATAGGCTGATAGAGAACAGTGTAATATTGGCTTAATTGACCAAAATTGAATAATAAAATAATCTTTTTAAATGGCCAATTTCATAAATTATATCTTGATCATAATCTGTTTCTGCTCAAAATATTAAAATCCAGAGTGGTATAGCACTACGGTACACTACCCTTTCTGCGCAAAGCATGGTTTACCGATGTCGGGCACTTCAAACGTAGCCCGAAAACAATCGCTTCGAAATGAGGGTGAAGAAGAAAGAGGCTTAGGAATGATCACGTGCACAGGAGTTAATAACTTCCGAAGTAATACGTGAATCATCATGAACACGAATAGGCCTAAAGGTCGACTCCACCTTGTATCTGATATAAAAAGGACAGTATAGTTACCAGGAACAATTATATCATCGAGACTGTACAGGGTAGGCCATCGATGCGATATGCCTATTGCATCCAGACATGGAGTCCGAACCTGATACGGCCATGTAAAAGTAGAGAACGTGCAAAGAAGAGCTAGAAAATGATTTGGGCCTAGAAGGATCTGTGCTATGAGAAAAGGTTGAAAAGGCAGAGAGTAGCAACGTTAAAGCGAAGGGTGAACAAAGGAGATGCAATCAGTTTCTGACAAGTACGCACCATTTCAACGTCGATGTGCTGGCTTACGCACGAATAAATTATCTCTCCACTGTCTTTAGTCTTTTGTCTCGTCCATTAATTGTTCCCTTTTAGGTCTGTGACGTTGTTTCCTCATTAATATTAGGCCTATAGATAAGCCCTATAGTAGCTAGCCATCCAGCGCTGTCTTGGCAGTCTGCAGCTGCTTCTATTTCCCTCTAGTCTTGCATATTAATTACACTAGGCCTATAGGCCTACGTGTGATCACTTTCAACAAGATCGATCATCCAGTTTCTTGTGTTAGATCGTTCTGCTCAGTCACCTGTGGCATTTATTTTATCTGCCCAAAAATCAATTGGTAAAAACATTAATTAGGCCTATGTATTCACCGTAAGATGTCTTTCGACGCAACGACCTCCATATTAAATGGTTTCTCAAAACTAGCAACTGCATAGGCCTACATTCACTAATATATAAATGTATATATATATATAAGGCATATAAACACCTTATTGTGATCACATGTTTTGTCAGTCATAACTACTCTATATGACTACTAATTAAGCTTATGTATATACTGAGTATTCCTACTTGTTAATTTTAATAAGCACAGAGGAATAGCCTTTCTGGAATAACCGGCTGCTACTTAATAATAGCTCATCTCAAGCTATCGAACCATGGCATTTCCCACATTGCAACGCATCTGCAAGGATTTCCTCTGTAAAAATCCAACAAATTTCGATTCCACCCGGATCGCAGTCAATCACCCATCATCATCTGCCTCAGGCTCCCCCATCTAACACCCCACGGGCTATCCACCCAAGACTGAATAATAATTTGTTCAAGAACCCGTATACCCTCTGACTCATCAGCACTCTCAGCCACCGCTTCTCGCCACGGCGTGGAAAACCACCTCTATGCTGATGACACTCAACTCTATGTACATCTGCGACTAAACGAAGTTGTAAATGCTACAGAGCGACTTCGTGTCTGCATTGACGACATCATGCGATTGAGTCTGTCTATCCGTCTCAAACTTAACCCTGGCAAATTTTGAGGTCATCTGGTTTGACCGCTCCTCTAAGCTTCCTCAGAGCGCTGAACTCTCACTCTCTACCTCCTCTTCCCTACTCTCTCCATCACTCACTGTTCGGGATCTTGGAGTCATCCTCGACTCAAAACTTTCCCTCAAACCTCAAATTGCCGCAATCTCCAGGTTATGCCTGTTTCATCTCCGGAGAATCCGACAACTTCTGTCTATTCTTGACTCTGCATCACTAAAAACACTGATAGGCCTACACTGCCTTATTCTGACACGACTTGACTACTACAACTCAGTACTATATGGCCTCCCTTAATGCTCACTGCTTCCGCTAACTAGAACAATGCATCAGGCTGCACGACTGTGCTTTGGACTCTCCTACCGAGACCATATCACACCTGGTCTTTGTTCTCTACACTGGCTTCCTGTCTGTGAGCGTATCTGCTACAAGCTGGCACTCCTCATGTACAGAGCACGCACAGATCATCTGCCGTCTTATCTACAAGGCCGCTCCTCTCTTAGATCAGCCTTTGCTCGAAAGTACGTTGTCCCTAGTACACGTCTTGTCTTCGGCCGGCGGTCAATCACTGTTGCCATCTGGCACTTTCTATAGATCCTCATGTTCGCAACTCTCTCAGTGAGTCTGTCTTTCGCTCAACCCTGAAAACCTGTACCTCTTCCAGTCTGCCTATGACTCTTATCGTAGCGTAATCTCAGCATTTCTACAGCGCCCAAATAAGCGAAGTCGCGGGAACCAGCTTAATCACAGGCGCTTAATCAAAACAGAATCGATAGGCAGGGAGGACAACTTAATGGTTGCCCGGCTTCAAGGTGCACTTCTGAACTTTCTGCAAGGAGGCATTATCAAATTATAGTTGTATTGTATTGCATTGTATACGATCCTCCGCTTTTCACTCTCGCTGTTAACGACAATCACTATAACGGCTATTCTGCTTCCTATGGACACCGGACCTGGACCCTCATGTACTGCTGCCGTTTTGACAACCCCTCTGATTCGACGCATTGCTCTTGAATAAACTGGTACCCTGCGATTTGTTTTCGAGTGTCGTTCTATAAGATTGGTGATTAAAACTTTTTACCACTACTACAGTAGTGCTATAAGATTTCGGGCTATAACTTGATGTGGTTAAACTGGATATCTATTCTTAGCTAGACAATCCTTGTATATGCTCTTAGATTCCGGTCCTATGGCTTCCGGTATTCTTCGCGCGGTCAGTGGATGAACAGTAGTTTGTGTTAGAGTTGAATAAAAGACTTCATTGTGGGTTAAGAAAAAATCCGGCCTGGACTATAATTCAGGTACACGTTAAAGTAAGAGTTTATTTCGCTTTGGTTTAAATTATACATGACTTGAAGTATTCATTGTTGTTATCCTTACAGGTGCTTTGATAATAAGCGATAATGTATGATGTAATATTAATTATTTTCCACAACGTATATACCACGTTGTGCAGTTTTGAATGTGTATTTGTGTGTGTTTCACAGACAATTTCGTTTCTCGTCATTTCTGTCAACAAGATACACTGCTAGGACTGACTTAGTCTTTTGTCGACGCGTGGGCGAAATTGCACTTTCGGGGTATATCTTCCCCGATGCGTATTTAGTGTATTTTCTCAAGGCGTTAGGGTTATAAATAGCGGAGTCATCTCTCAAACGCTCTTTCCGGCTGGCGTTATTTCCTGTTGCCTCATCGGCGAAATTGCAATTTAGAGGTATTTTTACCACAGTGCAAAAGCGACAGCTTCGACTATATATGCACGGAGGGTACCATGGCTTGTCCAATCCTTCATAGGCATATGAATTGACACAAAGGAGTAGGTAAGCTTCGTTTATGTCTAAAAACAACCATAAACGACCCTCACAACGCCTAAACTGACCCTAATCAACCCTTGAGATGCAACAGGAAAAAGCGTTTGAGAGAGTACGCCACTATTAATAATCCATGTGCCTTGGATAAAAAAGGATACTAAATCTATGTTGTAGAGAAATACCTCAAACTGCAATTTCACAAATGGAAGCTGGATAGATGAAAAGAGAATGCCTAAGTGGAAGCTAGATTGATGAAAACAATAATGCTTAAATGGAAGCTGGAAAGAAAGACTGATCTTACGGGATTCTACCTCCGTCTTTTCTCCGGTTCATTTGGTGCTCTCTGGGCATATATAGCCTATACTGTCGTTTCATGCCGGAAGTTTGTGTCGTGGAAAAATACTTCAGAAAGGGCAATTTCGCCTACACGTGTTCTATGGTGACTATGTGTTTCTTTTCTGCCATTCCGGAACACCACAGTTGACTCTCCTAATTCCGCTACAAGTCAAATTCATTAAGGGGCTACTCTCATTGAAAGTAGCGTTAGACATGCGCACTACGGCTTACTTATAGTTTCGTGGACAGAAATATTTTGATCTTTTGATGTGCCACCCTTGGTCAGAACAAAATACTTCCGGCACGTGATTTACACCAAAGAGTAAGTAAGCTTCGTATATGTCTAAAAACAGCACTATCCCTAAGTTCCTAACCTAAACAACCCGAGACGATTTCCGGTTATGCCTTATTTTTTTATTAGAAAGAAGAAAACTAGCCATATATATATATCACATGCTCTGTCATTTTTTTCTCTCGTTTCCAAGGTGTCTCAGGGCTGTTTGTTGTTCTTTCTTGTTTCTTTAAATAGACTGTTTTCTTGATTTTTACGACACAAGAACTTTATTTTGATTCAGCAGTAAATGGGAAAGCCGATTTTTTATTAAACTTCGGACCCATTGTTTTTCTGAGTCCAAGCGATGCGAAGTGCTGTGAAACTCAGTTGAGTTGAGCTTTTGATCTAAGTTTTGGGTCATTCCATTTATATTAATAAAATAAAAAATTATGATGCTGGGCTTCACAGTTAACCATAATAAAGACTTTATAATTGGGTATCCAGGACTCGAACAAAGACATGTGTAGAATGTGGAAAATTGTGTACTTCAGGATAATACTGAGAGTATTGGAATAAATGTGCTTGGGGTGTTAGTATCGTCAGATAAGGTTTGGCTACATTGGGCTCAAGACCCATCATCTATACAGAATATTACACGTACTGTGTAACTAACCTTCAAAGATTTGCAACAACAAGGAAATTGCTGGAAATTTTTTGCCGTGACCTCTATCATGATTAGCCTGAGAGACTTAACTTATTAAAGCTGATTACTAAATAAAGATTTGTTTGTTTGTAGGGCAGTCTACTTTGCTGGAAAAAATGACTTCAGGTTTCTTTGTAAAACGAACGCTAATTTCTGTTGGTGCAAGGCACAGAAGTTTTCACAAGACGACATCCACGATTGAAAGTAATATGCAGCTCACAGTATTTCTCCACAAAGGTGACATAATTTTCATTACTATTGATTTAATACTTTAAACCTTTATAACTTTGATTTGGTTTTTAGCAAATCCTTTTAGATTTGAAGTAAACTCGCTTTGATCTGATGGAAATCTTAAACACATTATATATAGTGTAAGAATAGTAGTATCTGATATCCATACTGACTGTTTAAGGCTTATGCCAGATGTGCAGGTAAATTAACACATTGGCCACCACACCCAA
This sequence comes from Bimastos eiseni, assembly GCA_959347315.1. Taxonomy (NCBI): domain Eukaryota; kingdom Metazoa; phylum Annelida; class Clitellata; order Crassiclitellata; family Lumbricidae; genus Bimastos; species Bimastos eiseni. Next base: position 5,758,124 of record OY365814.1, read on the forward strand.
TGCACATTAACTGGTAATTGCAGCAAATGGCGCAATACGCTTGCATTGGTGCAAAACTATTGATTCTGCTGGCGTATAATTGTGAGGCACTTGCCAACGCATGCTTATTCAAAACAGAATAGAAAAAAATGTTTTGTTGAAGAGGTAAAAAGAGGTTGGAAAATAGAAAAGGTTTTGTTGAGGAGGCGTGTAAGACAAAATTAATAATGGATGGTGATTTCACTGTGGTGATAGTGTTGAAGATTCAGAATGTAGGGGGTGCAGCCCAGAGACAGACAGATTATAAACGACATGTGTGTAAATTGTGTGGATCTATCACTATGTGATAGAATCAGCATGAGATGCGGCTGAGGTGCTAGAGCCGAATGACATGTCCATTGGATCACAGAATGCTGGCACATCATGACAAACACCTCAGATTGAATGGATACATTGGATCCAACATCATACTGTCATTCCAGATAAAAATGTCACTTTGGGATTGTCTGTTGACTTGCACCATTGCTACATTGTTTATGACATTCTATAGGGTGACTCGATAGGTCGAGAACGATTTTGAATGCAGACAAATATATGTTATACACAATATAATATGGAAAGTTGTATACTGGAGGATTGGTTGTTCAAATGAGAATGTTAGGGGAAAAATTAGATCCTATCGAGTCACCCTATAGCTTGCAATTTGAAGTGTGATCCTGTTATTCTCATTCTGGATTTAATGTTTTTTTCCCCATATATTTCTGGTAAATAGCAAAATGTGCATCTGTGTGGTATATCTGTGTTAATGCATGTGGCCTTGGCTGTGACATTATACAGACAACTCGGAATGTCATGATAGCCTCTTTTGCACGACTTATGTGTTTTGGTTTTATTGCTGCTGAACAGGTGTGCAATGAAGAGTGAGAAGTGGCCTTCCTTCAAATTTTTTCTGACCGATCATCGAAGCAATAGACAGTAATGAAGGCAGCGTATTTAGGTGAAGAATCACGTAAGTGAACTGGTTCTAAGTAGATCAGCTGCCAGTGTACAGTTGAATCTAATGTTATCCTCAGAAAAGCAAACAACTGTTAAACAGTGATTATTTATTATCAAATCTTTTGTATTGTTGGTACATAACAAACAAAGAAGCTATGCAACAGGACATTTAATGTACATGACTACATTTCAATCAGCTAACCTTCATGTATATTCAGTCTCTGCTGACTTCCTCTCTCAGTTTGACCATGGCTTCTGACCGTTAAAAAATATAAATACCGATCAAACCACAAAACTGCTATTGTTCCGTGGCTTAAGGTCAAGCATTTTTCTGCCTTAGATACCTTTAGGACTAAGATGCAAAAAATTCGCCCTTAGCTAGAATTGGACGCATTTGCCTCCGGACCCGCCTATCTGGAAGCCTTGGTATTCTCTGCGGGACTGTCTGCTTCATTCTTGGGGACGGTATTTGTTGCCAGTTGACATCTGTGCATAGTTCGCGTTCTGTTCGGCTGCAGTTAGACCTGATTCCTCTTTGTCCGAAACCATCCCTTTAAGAATTTCGCTGAATTGTCAAATTTCGTTGGTTCTATTATGTCTATTCACCTGCAAATGACATTTAAAACAAAATTTAATTGCATTAAAGTATTCACATTCTGATCAGCACATTACTTAATTACTCAGTTTTAAAGGATGAACCTCACATTACTGCTTCAAATAAGAACCGTATAAAAAAATTTCCTATCTAATTATATTTAAAAGAGATCATCTGAAATAACAACCACCATCATATTTTGTTTGGTTTGAGCTCGTTATTACCTGAGTTCAAAAAATTGAGTCACGACAGCTGAGGAAAATGTATCGATCACAAACCATGTGATTGGCTCGTTCTTCAATGTGTGGCATGACTGGTGTGACAAGACCAGGCTTAAAAGAAAGATTTGTTTTCATCTTGTTCCTTTGTTGTCTCACATTGCCTTTTACGTTCAGCTGGATACAAAGTTAACATATATGGTTGGCTGTGTCATCTGTTCCCATAATTCTTGTTGTAATCGATAACGCAGGAGCTTCTTCATTTTATCCCTTTCTTATTTTCAACATCTGCAATTGTTTCATCATGAAAGGTTGACAGCATCTTTTCTGTCGAACTACTTCAAAGTCATAAGCTCACGACTGAATCTGACTACATTTCCGCCCTTAGAGCGTTTCTTTTTCAGTTCATGGGCCAGGTGCTTTGTGTTTAATTTAGCTGTTCCAACAGCATCTGTCTTTTGCTCATTCAACAATGGTGAAGTGTAAAAATTGTTGACAAAAAAACAAGTAGATCATTGACCAGTGTAGTTGCAATGCTGAAGGATTTCAGTTCATCAGCTGACTGTTTCAAGGTCATACTTGGACCTGTGTGAACAATTATAGCATTCCATACATTGCCTTACTGACTCTCACAAAGTTTGTCCAAAGCGTGCACTCTTTATGGGTATATACTGTTTCATTGCAAGTCGTCCCTTGAATAGCATCAGCGATTCGTCAGCTGTTCTGAATGTAAACCGTGGAATATGTGTGCATCAGAAAGTGAAACACAAGTTTGATCTTACATAGTGATTTATCAGCGTTGGCAAGATCTGCATGGATTTTTGCATCTGTTGCTGACAAAATTGAGACATCGAAGTAAATGTGAAAATCTTTGTCCAGTCATAATTTGTCTAATGCTTGGGGTGTACTATAATGTTAGTGTAAGAGACACTGTCATTGTTGGTGTCTGTCCATATGTGAATTATGCCCTTCCATCCAATACAATAGTACAATTGTAGTTGGTCATGTAAATCAACCACCCATGTGAGCATTGTAGTCACAGATTAGTCTTGACTTTCTTTTCACCTCGTTATCCTGTGACTTTGATGGTAGAATTTCAATCTTACTGCCATAAAAGCTTGAAAGACAATACACATCTAGTTTGTCCTTTCAATGAACGAATGTGACCCTGTCACAGTGTCGAAACATCGAAGAACCTCTCCCCAAGTTTTAGACTCTTTTGGGAAGTCTTTCTTGTTGCACCTAACAGTGTAGCTTATAACCTGTAGCCTTCATGAAGATATGGATGCATCAAGTCATACATAACACGACTGGACAGACCAACCTCAACAATGCCCTTCTCCTTAAACCTGTGTAGAGCTCAAAGTTACAGAATTACCCACAGCTTTATGCCATACCTATGGGGTTTGTATGGCATATCCTAGATGAAATAGACCCTGTATTGAATATCATCTGATCATCCACTGCAATGGGTTCGTTAATGATGTTGTGGGTCAAGCGATTGTCGAGCACTGCAGTCATTCAAGACAGAACACACTTTGTGCAGTTTATGGTATTCAGGATCAATCTGGGGTTTAGCTGACATGTTATCATAACAATTGATGTATCAGGTGATTTATGTGAACCGGTCAAGCAGTGTCATCATCTCGTACCAAGGCGTTTCCAAAGTGAATTCAGTTGATCAATAATTCCAGTTTAATCAGCAACCTAAAGAAAGCCATTGTTTAGTTACATGGACCCAGCCTAGGTTTTGTCTCCTGCATAATTATTCACATATTATCTATCTTTAAGTGTGGAATCTTGACATCACACAATCTAGAACCCTATTAATTGTCTTTGAGGCAGGCATTTCGATTGGATTTCTTATTCCGCAAAGTGAATGAATCCATATCCCTTTAGTTTTTTGAGCTAGTTTTTCCCAGGGCAGAGAGTATACTTACCATGATCTTCTTCCGTGTCTCCTCCGTGTAGTGGATCATGTCGGGTGCCGCCTGGACTTCTGCCGTGTCGATTGGATGGAGGTAAGATGTTGTAAAAACGCGTTCTAACATGGTGTTGATTTCCGTCAGAGAGCGTTTGTCCTCCTGTGGGAGTTGTGGGTTCATGGCCACGCCCGTCACCATGAGTGTGAGGGATTTTGCTCTGCACAGTTCCTTCAGAACTGTTGCATCCAGTGTCGTCTTCTCGTGAAGTTTTTCAGCGCGTTAGGGAACGTACTTAGGGCTTGTGTCATATGGTGGAACCGTGCCCCAGGTATGGATTCCACTTGCCAACCTTCAGGTATGTCTTCTTCTTTGTTTCTTGCGAGGTTCGAGTCTCCGATCAGCAGGTGAGTCGTATGAGTGGTCGTATGAATGGTGATTTCTTGCTTGTTTTTGTGGAGTGTCAGTCTGCGTGGTTGTCGTTGTGGTTGGGCCTGCGCTGAGGTGGAAGGTTCGGCGGAGGTTGATGGTTGTCGTTGTGGTAGGGCCCGTGCGGAGGTTGATGGTTCCACGGAGGTTGATGGCCGAACCGCTTCCGCCCAGGTGGGTGTTGGAGATGGTTGTTGAGTCACTTCCTCATCCATCTGTTCAGGTTAAGTCCTCGACTGGTAGTACCGCATACTGGTTTGAGGTAAATGTAGGCGAAGGTGTGTTATTAGTTTTTCTTTTTTTAGGGTTTTTCGGCGTGGCCCATTGGGCTGTTCTTCCGGTTTGTCGTTCTCGGTTTTTGCCGATGTTTTGTGCCGTTTGTTCGATCTGTTCTTGTAGGTTCTCGATTCGTTTACCGATGCCCTTCTTCAGGTGTTTGTATGTGATTTCGATAGCCCTGTCTTTGTCGGACGGATCGAGTTCTGTTAGGTTCCGATCGGTTGTCGATAGTCTCTCGTTGAGGTGTCGCAGTACTCGCTGTTGCAGCTGCTCTCCAGTGGAGGTAAGTATATCTCTTAGGTCTTTGCGAAGAGCTTCGGTTGTGTCCGGTGGTGTGATGTCAGGATAAGTCAGGTCAGTTCTTAACCCTTTTCGTGTGGAATTAAATTTTTCTTAACCCGCCGTCCTTGTGGAATTATTTCTCCCAAATTTTCTTTTTTTATTTCTTGTTTGACTTCACTAAATTGTTCCAATATGAATGCTTGTTCCAAAATCCAAGTAAAAGTCTCACAAAGTTATTTTTTCTTCAGAAATGTCTATTAGTGTGATATACTTCGAAGCACGGAGCTGCGCACAAACCAACATCACACTCGACACACTGGTACCGCGTCTCTTTACGTACTTTCTTCCCATTCTTAGTTTGAGATGAACAAACTATGCAGACTCTTTGTGCATTGATCTTCTTAGCACTTGCAGGTACATATTTGGGGAAATGACGGCCTGTCAATCGTAAAGGATCACCTCCTGAAAGGGCTGATGGGCGTCCACGTCATACTTGTTCCTCTGGCACTTGATACTCCTGTAGCAACCTCTCAATGAGTTGCAATCGAAACTGGATATGAGTAATTTTCTTTGGGTTGTGTTTCTTGAAAAGTATATAGCAGTTCAATGAGATTTTGTTGAGTAGATGACGGAAGGGTTTTTTATACCACACCTTGTGACGTTTTCTCTCAGATGGATAGGAGGTCAGCATTTGATCAGAAACATCGACTGCACCCATGTTTGCATTATAGTCACAAATTACAACGGGCTTCTTTCGTGTACCACCATGCCCAGCAACATCTTGAACTGCTCCAGTGTGGAATGTAGACAGCATTGAAACGTCTTTCTTATCGTGCCACTTCAGAGCCATCAATTTCCCACAATAACGTGTGACAACTTGACCACGAGCTATTTTCTTCTTTAGTTCTTGAGGGATATTTCTTCTATTTAATTAAACGAACAGTCCCAACCGCATCAGTATCATTTTCAACAAGTTGTCTGAATAATGTTGGAGATGTATAGAAATTATCCATATACACTGTGTAACCTTTTCCAAGCAAATCCTGTAGCAGAGTTATGACGATTCTGGAAGTCTTCAGATTATCTTTGGATTGCTCCAACTCCATTGCCGTTCCTAAGTGTATGAATTCCTTCCGAATGTACCCGCTACCCGATTCAGAGAGGATATAAGATTTCAGACCAAATCTCGCTCTTTTCAGCGGAATGTACTGTTTCATGGCTAAGCGGCCCTTCCAGAGCATAAGTGACTCATCGATTGCTATATTCTGATCTGGTGTGTAGATTACAGAGAATCTGGAAGTAATGGCTTCAAAAATTGCCTTCACTTTGTTGTATGATTTCTCGACTTTTGATGTTGTTTCTGGAAGAGTGGTACTATCAACAAAATGTAAACATCTCATAAGATTCAAGAAGCGATCGATCTTCATGATACGACTTACGTACGGTGTGGATAACAAAGGTTTGGTACTCCAATGCATTGCACTTTCCGGTTTCTGGACTATACCTTGATAGAGAATTAGTGCCAGAAGCACCTTTATCTCACCCGAATTAGTGTCCGTCCAGTTATTCAGTCGTGATCTTCGTTTCAGCCGTTGCCCAGAAAGCTGAACATAACGACGATTTGTTTCGGTAACGATGGTTTCAACAATGTCATCAGTCATGAAAATTTCAAAATATTGAAGGGGATCATCAGGTGCATCTACCGGAATGTTCATGCCTGGTGTACCTGTAAAGGGCAGTTGTTGACGTCCAGGTTGCTGTTCGATAGTCCATTGGAATTGTTCGTCATCATCCACACCTACATCGTAATCAACAGTGTTGTCACTGTCTTCATCGTCACCTTCTAACTCATCTTCGGAACTTTCGTCATCATCAGAATCTATAAGATCTTCCTCGTCAGAATTTGTAATATGTTGCAAAGCAGCAGCTAGTTCAGCGGCGCTGAGCTTTCTTTTTTTATTCAAAGTCTCTGTATTAGACATAACTGTGACTAGAAAAAAGTCAGATTATTGTATAATAAAACAGTAATATGAATAGATATTCGCCCGAAGTCCACAACAAAATTCGGAAGTGTGTCCGACGATGTTGAAGAGTAAATACACCAAGAGCTGCTTTGTTTGTCGAAATTTTACTAACCACTGCTGTCATCTACCGAATCAAAACGCAAAAACCATGTTAGAACGTAATATTACGGCCATCACAGTGCGTAGAAGTCAAAGGCTAATAAAAACGTAATATTACGTTCCGCACAATGACGTCCGGTTTGGCGCAAACGTAATATTACGTTCCGCACACGAAAGGGGTTAAAAACCGGGACATTTTTAGGGTTTGGCCTACCTTTCCAGGCAGCCGGGACAGCTAGCAGAAAATCGGGACTGTCCCGGGAAAACCGGGACGTCTGGTCAGTCTAGTATATACTGTTTCATTGCAAGTCGTCCCTTAAATAGCATCAGCGATTCGTCAGCTGTTCTGAATGTAAACCGTGGAATATGTGTGCATCAGAAAGTGAAACACAAGTTTGATCTTACATAGTGATTTATCAGCTTTGGCGAGATCTGCACGGATAGTACTGTTGCTCACAAAATTGAGACATCGAAGTAAATGTGAAAATCTTTGTCCAGTCATAATGTGTCTAATGCTTGGGGTGTACTATAATGTTAGTGTAAGAGACACTGTCATTGTTGGTGTCTGTCCATATGTGAATTATGCCCTTCCATCCAATACAATAGTACAATTGTAGTTGGTCATGTAAATCAACCACCCATGTGAGCATTGTAGTCACAGATTAGTCTTGGCTTTCTTTTCACCTCATTATCCTGTGACTTTGATGGTAGAATTTCAATCTTACTGCCATAAAAGCTTGAAAGACAATACACATCTAGTTTATCCTTCCAATGAACAAATGTGACCCTGTCACAGTGTCGAAACATCGAAGAACCTCTCTCCAAGTTTTAGACTCTTTTGGGAAGTCTTTCTTGTTGCACCTGACAGTGTAGCCTATAACATAACAATTGATGTATCAGGTGATTTATGTGAACCGGTCAAGCAGTATCATCATCTCGTACCAAGGGGTTTCCAAAGTGAATTCAGTTGATCAATAACTCCAGTTTAATCAGCAACCTAAAGAAAGCCATTGTTTAGTTACATGGACCCAGCCTAGGTTTTGTCTCCTGCATAATTATTCACAGATTAGCATATCAAGAACAGTGTAAGTGAAAGGCAGTCCCATGGAATCAGTGGGTGTCACAGAGTTGTTTGGCATCAGAACAGGGGTGGACAACTTCTCCAGTCGGCGGGGCCGGATATGGGAAAATGAAGTCCTTGGCGGGCCGGATTACTGAATCGATACCTTAATCGCGTATTTATCCACCTATGCAAGGAATAAATAGTATTTAATGTAAACTTTAAACTTGTAAACTTTAAGTTTAAAGCATAGAGACCAAAAACAGTATTTAATGAATTTAACGTAATGTACCTCAATAGCTGCTGAAGTCAATGAGACATCTGTGGTCGATCAAAGTTGTCAACAAGTTGTTTGAACTCTGGCTGCATGTCGGACGTAGAAATCCTCAGTAAAGACTGCACGTGAACATCGGTTAGATTGGAACGCAGCTTTGTCCTGTTAATGTTCATGGTCGAAAATGTTTGCTCGCAAATGTATGTAGACCCGAACAGAACAAGTAGTTTCATGGCCATCTTTCTCAGGTTGGCAAACTTGGACTCCTTCAGTGACGCATAAAATTTGTCAATGCTTTCAGATTGGAATTTCTCTTTCAGGGTAGAGTCACACTGCAGATCAATCAATTCCAGCTGTAGAGCATCCGGCACCTTTTCAAAGTCAGTTGTAAACGGTGATGACAAGATATCAAACTCAGCAGCAAGTTTCTGGAAGTCTGCAAAACGACGAGCAAATTCATTGTCTAGTGCAGATATCATATTGGTGTACTTCTCAGTTGACATCATCTGGGGTGCCATAGTTTCGAGTGTTGGAAAGTGTGTTGTGATATTCTGACTGAGCTGGCGAGAAAACAGTTTTAGCTTCACCCTGAATGCCTTCACTGTTGAGTACATTTCGTGAGCAAAAGTGCCCTTCCCTTGAAGTCTGGTGTTCAATTCATTCATATGTTCAAAGAGATCAACTGCAAACGCCAGATCTGACAGCCATTCGGATTTTCTGAGTTGAGGATATTCGGTATCTTTCCCTTTCATCTCCAAAAACAGTAAGATTTCCATTTTCAGGCCCCAGACACGTCTCAGAACTTTCCCCAAACTCAACCAGCGTACAGCGGTATGATACAAAACATCACTATGATCCGAGCCGCAATCTTCCAGAAGTGTGATAAACTGTCTGTGATTTAGACCTCTCGCCCTGATGAAATTAACAATTTTCACAACTGGATCCACAACATGTTTCATGTCAAGCACACTTTTACATAGCACTTCCTGGTGTATTATGCAATGTAGAAATATCAGCTCCCTGGTGCAATCGACCTCTGCAACACGGTCACCCAGTCTCTTCAGTAGACCAACTTTCTTTCCTGTCAAAGATGGACAACCATCCGTAGTAACACTGGCCATTTTCTGCCATGGTAATTGCATTGTATACATGGCATTTTCCACACATTCAAAAATATCTTCCCCGGTAGTAGTGTCTTTCATTGATTCCATTGACAGCAATTCTTCTGTGATTTCAAAGTTTTCTGAAATGCCTCGTACAAAGATGAGCAACTGTGCAGTGTCATCGATGTCAGTGCTTTCATCCAATGCCAAGGAAAACAGCTGAAATGAAGGTACACGCCCTTTCAGTTGTGATGTCAGGTCTTCACCAATTGCTTCAATGCGGCGAGCCACAGTTCTTCTCGACAAACTGACTTCTTCAAACTTCTTTCTTTGTTCTGGACAGACTTGATCAGCTACATCGAGCATGCATTTTTGACAAATTCACCATCACAGAACGATTTGCTGTGCTTAGCAATGTTGTATGCGACCACAAAGCTGGCATGAGTAGCAGCTTTCTGGGCTACTTTGGCTTTTCCGAATACATTCTGCTGCTTTACAAGTTTTCTGTCCAGTTCTGTTGCTCTTGTTTGCCGTTCCGCTGCTGATAAAGTACTGCCATAGCCTGCATGTTTTGTCGCATAATGTCGGCTAATGTTGTACTCTTTCAACACGGCAACACTTTCACTGCACAGCAAACATACTGCTTTCTTGCCGACTTCTGTGAAAAAGTACTTAGGCATCCAATCTTTGTTAAATGCGCGACACTCGCTGTCAACTTTACGTTTCTTGGCAAAATCCATGGTAAAAATTTTATTGTAAATTCTAAATCTAATTCTAACCGAAAACAAAGAATCGAAGAACCAAGAAACAGAAAGAAAACAAAGAACCAAAGAATAACTAACAGTCACTATTACTGCGACGTAGTAAGCAAGTAGTGGGAGATTGCGGCAGAATGTGGCCGCGGGCCACATTATCATGTACGACCGGAAACAGTCTGTGGGCCAGTCAAAATCCCGTCGCGGGCCGGGTCTGGCCCACGGGCCGTATGTTGCCAGAAGGACCTGTTATCATAGTAAAAGGAATTTCCTTTAGAGTGAATTCCCTCTGTCAGTCGCACTGCTCTGGTCATCAGAAGAAGCTGTCGGCTGATTCACACCTAGTACTGTCATGGTCAAAAGTCATTTTGTTGTAGGCATCAAACTCTTGTATTCCCCAACATCCTTCTCCAGTACTGCCAATTTTCAATTTTAGTGCTCAATTATAAAATGCTTAGATAACTACTTTTGAAAGTGTTATAGAAGAAATCACATTAAGAACTTAAGACTGACAAGAGTCTTGATACATGACATTGATTGAGTTTGGTACACTATGATTGCTTAACTGCGATCAAACTCTATTTCAAGGTAAACTGAGTTAACTATATATGAGTGTGGAATCTCAACATCACACAATCTAGAACCCTATTAATTGTCTTTGAGGCAGGCATTTCGATTGGATTTCTTATTCTGCAAAGTGAATGACTTGATTGATTGATTAGTCTTGAAATCCCATTTGTTCTGAGCCTTCATTGACTTAACTCTCTACACAATAGGTTGAGTAATCTGTCAAATCTTTGTCTTCGTTCTAATGAATACAATACAACTAGGCATTTATAACTCACTTTAACAAGAGAAGTATTAAACGAAAGCATGCTGCGTTCTCAGTTGGCATTCAGAGAAAGAATAGAGGTCTTTCAGTTTTGACTTGAATAGTGCAACAGATGTGGATTGGCAGACTGTAGTAGGGAGACCATTCTATTCATCTGAATTATCCAGATATACAGTAAATCGATAATTTGAGCAGACAGTGCAAGTACTTAGCATGATCTTCTTGAATGAGGACATTTTTCATACTCTTTGGAAAACCCTTGCAATAGTAAATCCATGTATCTTACATATACCATCGGTGTACAGGATATTGGCCTTCGGTTGCTAAAGTCTTGGACGAAGTTGAAAGACGACTCAAACTTTTCCAAAACCAACACATTCTGTTAAAGGGCAAGGGTAATGCCTTGAAAACAGTATCAGTAACATTCATAGGCAGCCACATACACAGAGCACATGTGCTCATATGGAAGAAGACCTGGATCATCGTAGAAGTCCACCAACAATGGCTTATCTGATGACTGCATATCGCTCATCATCAGGACAGTAGTCTGAAATCCGAGCGGGGGTTCAGCTTCTGATTCACTCAAGAATGCTAGAACTTGAGGCAATGCAACGCATTTCGTGCCACTCTCATAGTCTTGCATATTAAATAGCTATGCTACCAGCAATTCTCCACAATGTCTTGGTTAAGTCATGATAGGCTTTTGAGGTATAGACCAGTTTGTCCTACACAGTAAATCACAGTGCAAACTTTGAGTATTTACATGTACAAATTAGACCCAAACAAAACTGTGACTTTTGTATTTACAAACAGTTAAGATCTTTGCATATTGTCCTGGGCTTTATGTGCATATGTGTCAAGCAGTTCAGAAGAAGAGGACTGCATTGTTTTGAAGGATTATATGTTCTTTCTTGCTTTCAACACTATGTAAAGCCATTTGAGCACGATTTGAAGTGTAGTAATAGGTTGTTTGTCATAAGGTGTTGCATGCATCTTCTTATAGTTATGAAGTTGGGTTGATGTTCATAATTTGATTCAGAATACAGTTGCTAATGAATTCTTATTTTTATGCACATAGTTTGATTGATAATCTTTGTATCATTTTATCAGTTGAGAAACCTACCAAAAGTTCTTGAATGCATCATCAGTAGATCTGTTCTCAATAAAATCAAAGTCTTCCAAGGTCTCCATTGTTAAATGAATGTCTTATTGTAGAATCGTTTCCTTTTCATAACTGGAGCAAAATTGAATTCAGAAGAATTGTGTGGTCCTTTGAGTTTCTTGCATATCTCCTACATGGAAAAATTTAATGCAGAAGGTTTTTGTGGTCCATAACAGCTCTCAATTTTCCTACACAAACCAAAGTACATATAGCAGATCATATACACAGTGAGCAGTGATAGGCATCTGTTGTTCTGTTCAAATTATTCTAATTTTTACAAGTGCTAGTAAGCACAATGACTAATTACTGCAGTAATGAAACACTGAACATTTTAGGTATCAATGATGAGAAAGTATTACTGCAAAATGGGCAAAGTAAGGGATCTAAGGACAAAACCTGAGAAGCAGGCACTTTTTGCATTATTTACTGTGTTTCATGCCATTTCTGGTTATCTTTAATATTATAATTTCATGCCTTCTCCACCAATCTTGCCCTAATATTCATATGCAAAACTAATGTCGAGTATTCAGGTGTTATTACGTAATTTCGATTGCCCTGTCTTTGTCGGTGGGATCGAGTTCAGCTAGGTTCCGATCGGTTGTCGATAACCTCTCGTTGAGGTGTTGCAGTACTCGCTGTTGCAGCCGTTCTCCAGTGGTGGTAAGTATATCTCTTGGGTCCTTGCGAAGAGCTTCGGTTGTGTCCGGTGGTGTGATGTTGTCTGCGAAGGTAAGTAGTTCCTTGTGTAGAGATGGTGGAAGCGTACCCCAGTTCCTTGTGTGGTACTGAATCTGGATCGAGCAGAACAATAATTTAAACATGTTCTGAAAGTCCGGGTTTTTTGAGTTGGTGTCATGGCTGAAGTGTACATTTCTCCTTTGTTGTTGTGTATCTGTCCTCGGTTGGTGTTGTTGTCTGTTGAAATTGTCTTGTCTATGTTGGTAATAGTCGTTTCTGTTGTAAGTGTTGTTCGTTCTGTTGTTGCTGTTGTTGCGATATTGAGTGTAATTGTTGTACCTGTTGTTGTTGTTGTGTGTGTAGTTGTTGTGTCTGTTGTAGCTGTTGTTTCTGTTGTAGCTGTAGCTACGATTACGTATACCGTAGCCCCGTCCGTTGTTGCTGTTGCTCCGGTGGTTGAAGCTGTTGCTCCTGCTCCTTTGTCGGTAGCGAGGTTGCCCAGGTCTCCCTCCGGTCCTGGGTTGTTGTCCTCTCCATTGGAACTGTCCGTTCCCTCTACGTATCTGGCCCTGATAAGAGCCCTGGTTGTCACGTCTGTAAGGGGTCCTATTATTAACCTAAAACAAAGAAATTCAGAAATTTGTATTTAATGTTTGTCTACATCCTTTTGTTGGTTCCATAACATATTGCATAAAGATGACATCAATTAAATTCAAGAATATACTATAATTTTCTCTTCCCTTTCCTGTTAACTCTTTCTGGTAGTTTGCTCAACTACTGATCTGGTTCTTCTGCAACATCTTATGCCCTGTAGCAAACTCCCACAAGCATTTCAGACCTATTTCTATTTTGCACCAGATGCTATCTTTGAAGATCTCATTGGTCATATGTCTTTCTACTGCATTAGTGGTGTTCCTAACATATGACAAAGCCCCTCCTGCCCCATGTCCAACAGATTTCTGGTTATTTCCTTTATAAATAATTACCTCCCTCCAGAGCTAGTTCACTATTTGTGATTTATGGCTTTATCCATGACTCTAGTATTCCAATTATGCGAGAAGACTCATTTTCTGCACACAAATCCAAATCTACTCTTTTTTTGTTATACCTACAATACTCTCCACATTCGTAATCATACAGTTCAAAAATTGCCTGCCTCCAGTTTCATTGTATCTCCTGTTTTCACTACTGCCATTTTATTTTTCCTTGGCTTTTTTATCTGCATTTGTATTACAGTTAAGTTCATTTACGATGCTGACTGTCTTCTTACCAAGTTTGAAGTCTTCATCATCTTAAAGACTTGTCTCGCAACCATGTTTGCAATTCAGGAAATCATCCATCTCTCTGCTGGTAATCCCGTTTCCAATGATTGAACTGAATTCCCCCTCACAGTATTCTCTAATGCACATTTTCTTCAGTCTCCTGTATATCTCAAGTGAAGATTAGACAATCTTACACTTATTGCACATACCCTTGGACTTGTAAGTCAACTTGTCTTTTGTGTCGTACATGCCGCAGCCAACGCACATAGAAGGTCGCTCTTCTTAAAAGACATTGTTTTTACTGGTTGCTGCCCACTCACCTATTCTGAACAGTTCCAAAACTGCGCATTTTCTTAAATTGGGTGCATCTGTGCATCGTTTGCTCCCGTTTATATCCTTGAGAGTTTCAATATTGAAGTCCATTGTTGGTTCGTTTTCAAAAATATTATAGACAAGATCTTTGCATATGTCTGCAGTGATCGGTCACCCGACAACGAACATTGACGCCTTCACTTGGAGGAGATCTCTATTTGATAATTTTTTTGTGGCTGACGACACGATGGAGATCTGCCCAAGGATGTTGCAGCAGAGCACGAGGCTGTTTTGAGCGCTTCATTGCGAGTTAATTGCTCTTTTTGCTGCTGCTTAAGTTCAGCATTTCTCAACTCTTGCTTCAGAATTCTAGCGCCAACATTCTCATAACAATGTGGTTGATGCGGGCCGAATCTGGTTTCACTGGTAGTGGTAGTCAGGTTTGCTGTTGAATGGCGTGCACCAATTATACAGAATGACCATTCATTCACGGAATGGGTAGAACCACTAATCGATCATTAGGACAGATTGGTATTGACTGATATATAACTGTTTTGAGCAGAAGCTATTAATAAAAGCGCTGTCCTATGTCAATCCAAGAATGTGTTTCATGCTCGTTCTGAACAAATAGCGCAGTTATGAATTAATCTTTTCAACGCATTTGTTCCAAACATCACATCTGGCCCCATTGTTGTGCTGTGGATAAATTTCAAATATGTACTGCTGAATCATTTTGAGTTTTATTTTGTGAAGAGGTTTCTCTTCAATCCCCATGGATGACCTTCCAGTGCAGCTGTGACCTGCCCACTCACCTATTCTGAACAGTTCCAAAACTGCGCGTTTTCTTAAATTGGGTGCATCTGTGCATCGTTCACTCTCGTTTATTTCCTTGAGAGTTTCGAGATTGAAGTCCAAGGCCAAGGTTTTCAAAAATATTATAGACAAGATCTTTGCATATGTCTGCTGTGAGCACACCCGACAATGAACAGTGACGCCTTCACTTGGAGGAGATCTCTATTTGCGAATTTTTTCTGTTGCTGATGACACGAAGGAGATCTGCATCGTTTGTGCTGTTTTGTAGAGATGGTGACACCGATATTGAGTGGATACATTGATACATCTGCAACTCCGTTTCATCACAGTTGCAATTGCAACTGTGAAGTCGAATTTATGCTGTGCAATCCACAATATTTCTTGGCAGGCAATGTGTGCCTTTAAGATATACTTTATGTAGAAAGTTACTTTAATGAATACATGCCTCTAGGAGATATGTTATAACAGATAATTGCAGATAGCTGGAAGCAAATGATGTGAAAACTTTCTCTTCGCATAGCCATGCTATGGTGCAAAAGCCCATCTGAGTTTTTGATGCAAGTCCTTTTCCACCCTCCAAGTGCAGCCTTCCTTCTGCCTTTTCAAACAACTAATTCAGGTCTTCAATTGAACATCATATATCATTGCCTTCATTACAAAGATACGGTCGATCTCGACACCCTTTTCATATGCGCACATGTAACACCAGTGAGCCGGAAGAATGGGAAATATTAAAAGTTTTGGATTTCATTGGAATACACCTCTGATAATGCCATATGTTCAAACTTCACCTGTCTTAAAAATCAAAACAACTGATCGCCCCACATCCATAAAATAAGCCACTACCCAACAGTCTGTTATGCAGTTGTGGAGCCAACTAACTTGTCGAGGCTTCTTGTTGGGACACTTAAGTACCCCATGGTGTAAACCGCCAGCAACAGTGTGTAATTAGCAGAAATAATCATTAGTTGTGGTGTTCCATGGTCCTGCATCCATGAAGACCAGTTTGCCACTGTGTTTAATTAACCGATGGACACTTTGCATCAATGGAGTACAGGGTGCAACAATCACATCTTTTCCATCAGTAAACTACAAGTTGCCCATTTATTCATTCCACAGAATACATGTATTTTTGTATTCCTGCAATCTCGCACAGACCAATTAGTTGCTATGTGCCATCTTTTGGTAATTTTTTTATGCCTTGGAGACAGCTTGCTGTTGTAAAACTTAACATAGTAAAAAAATTTATGATAAAAATATTTCTGGCTAGAGTATCCTGTAAGTGAAGTGCATGTTATGCTCAAAGCAGGAAAAGTAATGAAAGTTGCATTGGTTGCATATCGTATTCATTATAATTTGTGCAATACCTGTCATTCCTTCTAAGCAGTTCTTGATATATTGCTGAAACGCTTCTAATATTCCATGCACTGAAGTGAATGAATGACTGAAGTTGGTTGAAGTTATATTACTGTCATTTGTGTACTTCTATGAAGCCACCACGATGTGACATTTGTGCATTCTCTTGGATACAAAGTCTGAGTTCACATTCAATACACAGGGTTGATTTCCATACTAACCATCCTGCAATATAAGTGACTCTCTGATTCAGAAAATATTTCGTCCTCACAATTTTGGCATTGGCGGCATTGGTGAATGCGATTTGAAGCAACAATTTCTTCCACGAAATATGAATTTCTCAGCCAGTTTAGACTTTCTTGCAACTAGTATCACTTTATCACCCAGATCTCACAGGCTTATAGTGTTGTACTAAAGATGCATGTTTTCAATATCCTCAGTTTGGTATTGTCACTGATTGTTTTTGCTTCTACATATGGTGTTAAAGCCCGTCATCACTCCTTTTGCTTGATTAACTATTTTCTGTATTTCCATCGTGCAGTTGTTTTCCGAAGTCATTAGGCTCCCCAGGTATACGGACTCTTAACATTTTAGTTGCTTCTCAGACAATAAATATTGCACTTTTTGTTCTGATGTTGTCCTTGTGAATTACTATTTCATGCACTGCCCTCTGCAGGAAATGTTGACTTTGCAGCAATGGGGAATTTCACATCAAAGACAACAACTTTTTAAGCATATGTCTACTGCTATCATTGCAATGACCACCCCACAACGTATATCATGAGAGATGATGGCATAGAAACAGGACACGTTGTTGAAACTGCTCCGGTCTTGGATGTGAGCAACCACATGCCCATCGCCCCTTGTTTGTCGTATAGTCAGCCATATGTAAATGTAAGAAAACACGAAATTAATGTATATTTTTTCTAATTTCTAAGGAGTAGGTGATACATGTTCAATTATAATAAGTGTTCCTCAGCAACAACTTTATAATAAAACTTATTTCCTCCTTTGAGATTCTGAAAGTTTTCGTCTTTTCGATCAAATTCCGACTCGCCCAATGATTTGTCATTAGCATCCACAACCTTCTCACTATGTTATAACCTGCGATATTGTTCGACTTGTGGAGCTTGCCTATTTGGACTCTTCCACTTGTTCACTAGCATGTAGTCAATGCGACTAGGATACCAATGCAAGGCGTCGTTGAGGTTAATGGTCACAAGTTTGTCGACATTGCTGACACACAAAAACCTTAATGTTCTCGGACCATTTGGAAACTTCTGCTCATCCTACGGAACTATCCGTACTTGAACTCTGTGACACACAGCTAAGTAACACATGATAGCAGCACTGTCAAACAATCTCCTTTTGCTGTGGTATCTAAAACATTGGAACTTATACTTGTATTTGTTTGATTCTTTCGTCCTTCAAAAGACGTCTGTTTCCTGTACTTGTAATAATAATAACATATACCCATATATAACATATATTTACATATATCCTCTGAGTAGACTTCTTGAAGAGGTGCTGCACAAAAATTCTCGCAATGAATGTACATAGCATTTATAACACTTGATTGTGCGATATGATGCTCTCATATGATGCACACACAGCCTTGTACTAAAGATGTTCAGCAATTTTTTTTTAAATACAGTGCTTTTGGACCTTGCAATATGGATTATTTAAGGGCACATTATCTTTGGGCACATCAAGCAAGGACTTGCCCATAAAATTTCAAAATTTATGCTACGAGTAAGAAGAATCGATGGACTTTAAGCAATCGGCCTACATACAGTAAAAAGACTATCCTGTCGAACAGTTTGTCCGACATTCTGCATCTTCTTGGGAAACTATCCTGTAAGAAATGCTAAACAGACGTTCAACTGCGGCATTGCTTGACAGGGTTTAATTGGCCTTCTGGAATGCTCTTGCAATCATTGGATAATCCTTGAGAGACTGAGCACTTGTTGCTTTATATTTTTTTAAGCTAAGCCTAGTTGATCGAAGTTTGAAGCAACTGGTGATGTACTTTCATATAGTTTTGTTCAGCCAGATACACTGTTGATTGAGGTTTGTCTGTCATCTATGCTGACAGGAAATCTTCATCGGTAAAAATATTATATAGGAAGCATATAGGCCAGCTTTCTCAACCCGCTACATCCAGTATTTACACTAGCGTCTGTATCATATGCAACACTGAAAGTTCAGAGATCTCAAATTCTGTCACTATTCTACCTGTTTACTATGTAGTGTGTTGTAGTTAAGGAATGTGGAAGCATTGGGCAAATCATTGATCAAGAGTTAACAGTTTGTATCTCAGATGGTTTTGATCTAGCCTCAGAAGTATATCCAGCAGTGCTTCTCCAGTTGATGACTGTGATTCTATCATAGCAATTGGATTCTGTAACAGAATTCAATTATTGTCATTTATGTATTTAATGCTAATAATTGCGCCCTTCATAAGTCTATTGTCTCATCCATTATTACACAATCATGGACGAAGTATTTTGTCCATGACTACTTGATCAATCATTTGTTTGAAATCGTTTTGAATGTTCCATATCATAGGTGTTTGTTTGTTGGACATACAGGCATGAATTTGTCTAGATCTGGCCTAATCAGATCAGTAGAGATTATAAACAATAGAAAGCTCGCGCAGGTAGTTTAGTCATGACGTGCTCACGCAGTCGTCTTACGACAGTTATCCCGCATGTTTTGCGAAGTTCGTCTGGGAAAACTGCTCTCCTCTCGCAAGCATTGCACAGTGACATCTTTTCCAAGAACTCTGCCGAAGAATATAGTAAAATTATGGCAGCATAATTGCCTCTCTCCATCTATAGCTTCTTTCTCTCTCTCCGACAATCGAAACTGAAGTTTATATATATATATATATTTGATGCTGCGAACTATTCATGTACATGCACAAAGATAGTCATGTCAGGTAAAAACCCAAGGCATCAGTTCATATTTATGTAGCGAAATGCGATATCCTGCACCATGAATCTTGACATTGTTACTATAACATCATAGTAATAAACTAGTGCACCGCATAACAAGTTAATCCGTCATCAACCTGGTACAATTACAAGTTGAATAATCAGAAATAGATGGGAAGAAGTAGCAGAAGACGAAGAACAGGTAGCGAGGAAGAGGAATAAGAAGGGACGATGATGATGCGAAGGTGTTGGAGGGAAGGTTGATGATGATGATGACGGTGATGACGACGACGATGATGAGAGAATTCTGACAATATTATAGCTTTAAAGACAAATTATAAGAAACATTTTCAACATAAATTTAATCGCGAAAGTCTGTTGTGTTTCATCATTCATGTGAGGAGAATGGCCATGGAATCCTTTTGATCTAACATTTTTGGCAGAACCACGTCCATAACTAAACATTTTCTATTTTAGGTAAAAATGCTTCAGAATGCAGGAAATTATTGGTCTCGGCCTAGATTAGATTAATTTCAACACAAATGTCGATGACAATGACATTTCGAGTCTCTTTGATATGAAGTTAGACACAAATGTTAAGCAAAAGGTCTCATATAAAAAAAGTCGTTTAAATTTTTAAAAATTAGGGCTTATTGTTGACATCGAAAGTCTTCTGAGAAACCCTTGTCATCACCTCACGGAACCTTAGCGTTCCTCGGAACACCGATCGCGAAACTCTGGCCTACAGAAAGTTCAGTCAGCGAGTCTAAGCATTGGCATATGATTCCATACAGTCCTATTCCTGCAATAGTCTCTAATGTTTTGCCAGCTGCGTTTGGCAAGCACGATCTCTGCCCGCAAGCATTTCATGATATCATCTTTTTTCGGAACCTTCTTTTGAAGAATGTGTGATAGTAGTTGTCTGTCCACGGCCTCTCTCTCAGTTTCAGACCATTTTCGCTGAACTCTTGTACCCTTGCGAACGACTTTGCTGCGAGCTATTCATGTAAATGCCAAAAAACGAAAATCAAGGTAAGGTAAAAAGTCACGACATCAGTTCCAATTAATGTGCCCGCATGCAATATCATTCGTAGTGAGTGAATATTGATAATACTTAATTTACAGTGGTGTGAAAATTATTAGAATCAAGCACAAAAATGTGCTTATTTTTACTGTTTTTCCTTTTAAGTCAAAAACCGTAAAAGACTAGTCAACATTTAGTATTTGGTGGATAACCCCTTAGCCTGGATGAGTTTTCCAATACGTTTTGGCATTCCCTCAATGAGTCTAGGACCCATTTGGCTTATTTCGGGGTCCCGATGCCAAACGTCAATAAGCGCCTCGATAAGTTTAGTTTTGGAAGTGGGTTTTCTCTCAGCAATGCGGCGTTTCACAATCATCCACAGATTCTCTATTGGGTTCATGTCAGGGCTATTCCCTGGCCAATCAAGTAGTGGAACTTGCTTTCTTCGAAGAAAGTCCTTCACAAACTTGGCAGTGTGACAAGGTGCCCCGTCCTGTTGAAAAATAGCACCACCATTCGGAAAGTGGTTTGGCAGTTCGGTCAACAGTTTCTGTTCTAGCAATCTGATGTATTGATGTTGGTTCATCCTGCCCTCAACTATGTAGAGACGCCCAACTCCATGACTGACATCATGGACCACACCATCACAGAAGTAGGATGCTTAAAAATCTTTACGAGACATTGGGGCGAATATTCTTCACCGACTTGACGGCGAACGTACTGACACTTGTCATCCAAGATCTCAAAAGTAGATTCGTCACTGAAGCAAACCTGAAAACATGAACCACATTCAAGTGCTGTGTATTTTACAGTATACTGTACATGTACTGTACAGTAGAATTGAGTTGTGTTGTTGATTTAAGAAGAAATGGTGTCGCATTACCGTAATCTTGACAAAATGTCATATTGTACAACAATCAACAACAATTGAGCATGTACTGTAAAACTGTAAATATTCACACACTTTTTGAATGTTTATTTAAAACAATAATCTTACTTTGCTCCATTCAGCTGCAGTCCATTTTCTGTGCTCCAGCCGAGTCTCTTCTCTGCTGCTTTCTGTTTAGCAACGGCCTTCTGCGAGGACGACGAGCAATCATGCCAGCAGAAATCAGGTGACGTCTGATACAGCTGGTTGATATCTTCACATTGTGCTGCTCCAAGGTGCCTTGCAGTTGCTTGCTTGTCATCTTTCTATTCTTCTTGCATTCCATGATTAAGACTCGGCGTACACGTGGAGTCACGGTAAGCTTGCGACCGGAAGTTGACCGTTGTGGCGATGAGGTCCCAGTGATATCCAACCGTACTTTCATAGTATGAACTTCTGACTAAGACCAACTGATTCTGCTATTTCCCTCTGTGTCATTGTTCCTATCTTCAGGAGAGCTTCAACTTTCCCTCTTTTTCTAGGGCTCGGATCAGCAACTTTACCCATTACAACAATCAAAAGATACAGTACGTAGAATAACGGTATGGACTGTTCCCTTGATCTCTTACGGTGTTCAATTGTGATTAAAACATGTCCAATTTCCTGTAAATATTATGCAAACTGAACTCTGTAACAATTTCCAGCACTATTTGAAGTGAGTAGTAGTTCTCTGTCAGTTTCCTCTTACTGCAGTTCGTTTTTGCAAGTATTACTCCATGTTGAACATTATATCTAAAACATTGCTGTCATGTCTCAAAAATTGTAAATTTCGAAAGAAATCCAAAATAAAGTACAAAACTTAATATTTTTACTCATTTGATTGTTTACTTGGTCGTATCCAATGTGGCTGACACCATGAAAACCACAAACGGTAAGTAAGCAGATCAGTTACTTAAAAAAGACATAATTTTCTCGTTTGATGACACCACTGTATGTTGTAACCATTGGAACGTAATAACATTAAACGAATGCCTTGTTACAACAGTTTGAGCCTCCAGCAGCCTGGCACCATTACTAACTGAATAGCGGCAAACAGATATATAGAAGAAGAAGATCAGGAAGCAAGGACAGCAATAAGAAGTTGATGATCACGATGAGGATTAAGTAGGTGGGAAGATGACGATGTTGACGACGATGACCACGACGATTACTATGATGGTGATGGTTAGGATGATGACGATGAAGATAATGAGAGGGAATCCCAATTACATGACCAAAGGAGGCTTTATGCAGACAATCGTCTATGTATGATGGTAGTCGAGCACTATAGGCCAATGAGAACAAATGTAGAGCTAGGTATATTATGTACATTTGGATCCAGTTAAAAATTTATCATGATATCACTCCAAGTAGCCTACAATTCATCAGGGACTCCTTGCAGCGCTTTCACGGATGTTATCTGCCACTCATATCATGCCTAATCTACAGACAAAGGAGCATTACTCTGCGCTGCAATTACAAAATCCCATTTATATAGGAGTCGAAGACATTACCAGAAGCTTCGTTGCTGGGACCATCGTCATGATTATCAGACTTCTCTCTCGAAAGTTCTTGCAACCGACCCCGCCTCTTTTTCCTGTACTTCAACTAGTCCCACCTCCTGTTGTATCTCAACGTGTACCTCATCCAGACCGGCTGTTAGAACATCACCCTGTACATCTGTTGCATGTTCATCAGTGTCTGTGTCATCATCTGAGCAGTCTTCCATTTCAACCTCACCATCTTTAAAACAAAATGAGTAATTTAAGAACAGATACATGTAGGAATTTGAACAGGCAGGTTGGCAGACCCTAGTAGCGTCTCTTAGTAGATATCCTGAAAGGGCGCTATATCAAGTCTCTTTGATTGATTGATCGATCGATTGACCAGCACATTAATAACGAGTAGTCGTGAAATTGCATTGTTATTCTCGTCATTATCGCAGGCCTAATGCTATAGTATGAAAGTTCGAGCACACGAATGCTATGAATTAGAAGTTGGCTAATTTTGTACAGAAAAGTAAAGTAATGCACAAATTAACAGAACACAGTGATACGTTTAAATGATTTAACAGCAAATAAAAACATAATTCTAGTGAAAACGGACCTGGAGGCATTGAATGAATGGCATAGGATAGGCTGACCAGATATTGGAAACTAAAAACCGGGACACTTCAATCACAAAGTTGATTTGTGTTTTGTCAATAATTATAATATACCTTGCACAAATATCTATTTTATGCTTATACAATATACAATCATATACAATATACATTATATTGGTATAACTGAAAGGTTTTATTGCAAATTATGCTTTTAAATTTAAAATTTAATTATACATTTATCGAATCAGTCACTCATATTTGGCGCTTGAATGTATGCTTCTTAAAAGTTTTTTGTCTGCTAATATCCTGTCATAAAATTCAACACATGTTTCTTCCATATTCACTTTCACTATCATAACAGCTTCAAGAGTTTCTTCTGATAATCGACTTTTTTGATCTGACCAATAAGAGTTTATCAGTGAGAAAACTCGCTCAACTGGAGCATTAGTTCCAGGAATTGCTAACAAGAATTGTAGAATCATTTTCAAATTTGGAAGAATTATCTCTCTTTCTTGCAGATCATTGAAAATATGCACCCATCTGCTATCCACCGCAACATTGTTTTCATTCCATTCTTTCAACAGCAGGCATCAAGGAAAGCCAACGAGTGTTGCCACTATTCAAAATTTCTTTATATTCAGTGTCCACATATTCACAGAAATTTTTCAGCCTCTCAACACGAACAGTGTAAATATGGAAATAGCTGAAGATTTTGTTAACAATTACTTCAACATCAACTGGGAGAGTATCGCATGCTGTTTTAGCGCAGTTATGAACTACATGAGCTGCACATCCAATACCAATCAGTTCCCTACAAAGTCGTGTTTGCAGCCTAAAAAATATATTGTTCTGTCCTCTCCTCAAAACCCCTCTAAAATTTGCATTTGTGTTGTCTGCTGAAAAAGCAATTAATTGTTGTTCAAGTTGTATTTTTCTATTAAAACGTCAACAATATGATCACATAAGACCTCAGATGTTTCTCTTTTAACGGAAGAAAATGTTAGTACTTTATTTTTAATTCCACTGTTCGGACCTGATGGCACAAAATATCTTGCAATAACTGGCAAAAATTTAACTTTGTTATGATTGGAAGCATCAACAGAGACAGACACAAACATTGAATTTGCAAGATCTTGTTCAAGACGTTGTGTTGCCAGTGGTGCTAGAACATTTGTAATAATAGCCTCGGTTTTTGTTCTAGCACAAGTAAATTTTGGCTCGAACATTTTTCTGATCAGCTGTGATGTACAATCCATTGATCTGAAACTTTGATTGTGGCATACGGTGTGGTATGCATACGTACCCTCTGCAGCAGCTAAATTATACTCTTCTTTACCTGGTTGTTTAGCTGTATAATATTTAGCTAACGATGAAGAACTTGCTCTTGCACTCAGAGCGACCTTGTGTTTCTTAGTGGCAATGTGGTCATTGATGTCTGACCTGCCGCCGTGAGCAACCGAAATAGTTGACTTACAGATACTGCAGAATGCAGTACTACTATCAGTCGCACTGCTGGACAAGAATGAAAACTCGGCCTTCAGATCGTCGTTAAAAGAACATTTTCGTTTTGACATTTTATAATTTTATTTTAGTAATTTCGTTTCAAGTTTTATAATTATGATTTTAAATTAAAAATTATTATTTATGAAAATCTGTTTTCTCAGAATATTATCACTACGACAATATGACGTTTAAAACCGAAACCGGAAGAGGTATTACCATATTATCCATGGTAGTAAATAAATAAAAGTGAAGTTAAAAATGAATTTACTCGCCAGATGTCAGTAGTAAAATCAAGGAGACGTTGATAAGTCAGGTCAGTTCTTAAAAACCGGGACATTTTTAGGGTTTTGCCTACCTTTCCCGGCAGCCGGGACAGCTAGCAGAAAATCGGGACTGTCCCGGAAAAACCGGGACGTCTGGTCAGTCTAGCATAGGATCAAATAAAGAACGACTAACCTGCGTCCACTTCAAGCAGAACACTATCAAGAGGTTGTCCGGAAAAGTTTTGATAGCTTAGCCAGCTGCAATGTGTCCTCTGGCAATCTGTAAAACTCCCTGTGCGTTCGCACATTGTGGCCCATAAATTGGGCTAACATATCGAGCTCATTGTCTTTGACTTTGTCAGTCATTGACTGAGAAGTTGAGACATTGTCGCTACGTGTTTTCTAAGTGATGTCGACCGCAGTGTTTCAGGGTGTTTGGCACCGCACCGTGCAGCAAACTTGCGCAGGCAGTCCGTTCCTCTTATGTGGAACATTGACGAACAGTTGTTCCGTGCAAAAAGGAACATGTTTTCCTTTGACACGCCAGCACGTACTCTGTTCCTGTTTAAAAGTCCCAAGTGTTTCAAATATATCGTTATCCATTAGTAACGGCACCGTTCTGCCACGTTTTCCGAAAATTTCTAGGCGGTAGAACAATATGGCGGTTTGCACAATTGTCTCTCCATTTCTGTCATACAGCATTCAATGTCAGGGCTTGAGCTTCCACATTTCGCTTTGTTCAGTTCTTGTGATTTAATTTTTGAAACTTCACCCTGTCTCCGTCTGTTGAAAATTATCAGGTAGGCCAAGCACAACTCTGCCAGATGCCTACATGCACTGTTTATCTCAGTCTATGCAACTGTTAACGATTCTTTAGTCAGCTTGATTTCTTGTTTCAGAAACTCCACCATAGCCTTAGTGTCGACAGTCAATGGGAGGCGTTTCGCATTGTTCCTTTTGTTTTCATTCAGGTTTTTTCTTGCCCGAGAAGACACTTCATCACACCAGTTGATTGCGCAAAGTTCATCAAACTGCCTGGTGTCTTCCGCTACTTGTTTTTTTGAGCTCTCAATCGCCTGGCCTTTAAGAATCTGTGCACATTTCCTGACAGCATTGCCCAAGTTGACGGCAAGCGACGGAGACTTGTATGTCATTGTAGAGTAATCAAAGCCCGCCACAGAGCGAACGGCATTAATAACCACTCTAAACATCTGCGGTTTAAGATAATCTTCGAGAGTAGCATTCTTCATTCCATTCACTTCCTGAATTGCCACCATCAATCGCCCAATTTCTCGCACCCTGCCTGTTGTGTTCTCTTTCTTGTCAAAGCCATGCTTGAAGAACAAATTCGAAGCATATGCCATGAGAAGACGGTCACCAAGGACGACAGTTTTCACCTCTCCATCTCTCATTCCATTCAAAGCGGTCAATACTTGGGGTCTGACGCTATTAGGAACCGGAAAAAGCAGAAGCGCTTTGCTCGCCACCCGTCCTTTATGCTCTCCTTTCCCTGCTTTGCATCGGTGGCGGTGGAGCTCCTTGGTGCAATACCAACCCAAACAATCTTCACAGGGTCTGTAGTCGTTTGAGCTTTTCTTTGTATTTGGGCGGTATACAACCACTAAGTCACCCTTACCTGTCCTTTTGACAAATATATTGTGTATATGGTTTCCCTTGTTTCTGAGTAAGGTAATTAATACCAATTTCTTCGTCTTATTCTTTTCAACGCTAATTTCTAACACACTTTGCTCTTTGGCATGACTGCATGGCCAAGGTTTTGTAATCTTTGAAAAGCCCTGTTCACAAAAGATACAATATTGCTTTTTATCATAGACCCTTGTGATTTTGGTATTCTTTGTTTGAAAGACTTCAATAGTTTCTGTAGGCCCAGTCGATGCTATCATCTCGTCTGACTCTTCGGTCTCTGGCAGCAGTAAATCAGTGACACATCTACTACTAAGCTTCTCATCATAAGCCATATCATTGCTGCTTTCTTCATTCTCGGTTTCAGAAGGCGGGACATATTCATCTTCGGCATCGTCTTTTTCGTCTGAAGATGACTCAAAAGTCAAAAGTGCTCACGTCTTTATATTTAGGCATTAGTTTGCGAAGATCATATTTTGGAGACGTATTGTTGGCACCAATTTCACCAAATTTGATGCCATAGTCTAGCACAGGCAAAGGCAAGGGGCCATCATTCAAGGAATGGCTTGATGGAGACACCAGTTCACAATCTCCCCTAACGTCAGGATCATGTCTGTCTTCATCCACTATCATTTGATGTGAATCACTCGCAAACACCTCAGGGCTATACATGACTTCTTCTGTAAATGATGAAAGATTGTCGCCATGTGTCAATACTTTAGGAGTGGAAGAATTCCTGCTTGTACCGCTGAGACCTGATGTTCTAACAGACAAACCTTTAGCCCTAGCGATTTCACTGGACAACAAATTTTTACAAAAGTCATGTTACTGAAATGAAATTAGTCCGTTCTTATCAATTCGTATGTGCTGAACACGAATATGACAGTGAAAATGCAGAATTGGCTCTAGTTTTTTTGTAATCTGAAATGAAGTAATTTTATATCGCACAATGCATGCCAATAGTGATACACTTACGGTTAATATTTGTAAAAGCCAGGTCTTAGACTAGTTCTTAGATTTTTTTGCCTGTCTCTTGTACAGCTGTTCGGGAGCATCTCTGCGGAGTGTCCAGCAGTAGTCAGCCAACATTGTAGTGGACCATTTTCCCTGGTACCTTTGCTCCATTGTTGCGATATCTTGATGAAAACGTTCGCCATGTTCGTCACTAACCATACCACAGTTGTCAGGGAAGAAATCCAGATGGGAATGAAGGAAATGCATCTTCAGAGACATATTGCAGCGAAATTTCTGGTACTGCTTGAGCATGTCTTCTACTAGTTCCTTGTAGTTTTCTGCCCTAACATTCCCCAGAAAGTCTGTAGACACTAGACGAAAAGCATTCCATGCTTGTTTTGCATCACCCTCCAGCAAGTTGTTGAAGCGGTCATCTTTGAAGAGTTCTCTAATCTGAGGACCCACAAAAACTCCCTCTTTAACCTTTTCTTTGCTGAGTCGAGGGAATTTTTCATGCAGGTATCGGAAAGCTGGCGAAGTGCGGTCCATGGCTTTCACGAAGTTCTTCACCAAACCTAGTTTGATGTGAAGGGGTGGTAGTAGGATTTTGTGAGCCTCGACCAGAGCTGGGTGCTGGATATTCTTCTGTCCAACTGCCATGTTTTGTCTGGGAGTCCATTCCTTCCGCACGTAGTGCAACTCTCTTGCTCGGCTATCCCACTCACACAAGAAACACATATATTTTGTATATCCTTGCTGCAGTCCCATTAAAATGGCAACTACCTTCAAATCACCACACAGGTGCCATTTGTACCTGTTATAGTCAATGGAATGCAGTAGCTGTTTTAGGTTATCGTATGTCTCTTTCATGTGGACAGCATGCGCTAATGGAATAGATGAAAGACGGTTTCCATTGTGCAAAAGCACAGCCTTAAGACTCAATGTTGAAGAGTCTACAAAGAGTCTCCATTCTTGTGGGTCATGAGTGATCTGTAAGGCATTCATGAGGTTGTCAATATTGGAACAGAATACCAGATTACCTTCCTTCATGAAGAAAGGTTCCAACTGCAGATGGTGCTTTCTATATGAAGTAATTGTGACATCTTCTTCTAGAAGATTCCATTGTTGGAGTCTTGATCCTAGCAATTCTGCCTTGTTTTTGGATGAGTCCAAATCACGAACAAGGTCATTTAGTTCTTCCTGTGTTATTCTGTGTGGGATTGATGATGCACCACGGTGAAAATCGGGATCATTGCACGCTGACGGACCAGGAGAAAAACATGTCGGCTCACCCTTGTCCTCATCAGATGAATCAAGGAAAATATATTCTGCTGGAGGTTCTGGAATAGGAAGTCCATCACCATGTGAAACTGGTCTCAATGCAGACGGAATGTTTGGGTAGACCATTGTCGACTTCTTTTGCTTCGTTATTCCACCGGAAAGAGGAGGAACCAAGCAGAAGTAACAGTCCTCTACATGGTTGCTTTGCTCTCTCCACACCATGGGAACTGCAAACGGCATTGATGGTCTTTTGCCATTCAACCACTGTGAAAGCTGTGTTGTACATGTAGCACAGCATGTATGCAGGGCCCATGGCTTGTCTTGGTCACCAACCTTGCATCCGAAGTAAGCATGATATGCCTTCTTGACTTGAGAGGTGATACTTTTCTTCTGGTTGGCAAATGTCACTTCCCCACAAATGTAACAAAAGTTGTCCACAGTATTTACGCACTTCCGAGGCATTACTGTTCTATATTGTATCTAAATGGATAAAGTAATAATAGTTTTATAAAACAGTAACTTAAACTGTCTCGCACAAAGTCTGTAATATTGTAAATGCTCAACCGTTCCGACTCGGCTTTATATAGTACACTGCTGACGTCATCTTACGTCAGCAGCCGACTGGCTGTAGTTTTACATTGCATCAGAAAATGACGTAATCAACTGTGCATGATGTGTCCATGATGGGATTATGCAATGAGGTGGAATATTACATCATTCTAGACTTATTTAGGATATTGTTGCAGTCCTACTGCATAAATTTACATGGTGAAACATAAAAAATGAACTATATGAAATATTCTCAAAACGAGAGCCAATTAAAATTTTTTATGGTTATGTTCGTGTTCAGCACACCAAGATGCTAACACATTAGGGCCTTTTCCAGCCAGTAACGATTTCTATGTTGACCAGTGTTTACAGCGCCTTCGCAAGCATGATGTCTCCTTTGGTGAGATATCTCTTACTTCCTCGATCCATACTTTCAAATCTGTAAAAACAATATATATCTGACACAACATGACCATAAACAATCATGATCACAATCTCTTGATTTCCGTGTACTATTCAACATCCTGCACAAGAAAAGTGGAACCAGCATTGGTACTTAGAGAAGCCTAACCACTCTTCATCTGCCTGTGGGTAATTCGGTTGCTTATTTACAAACATGCATAACTTGCAGTGTTCATCTGAACTCTAAAATGCAGCATTCCTCAACCATGTGAATAAACAGACATGTTGTTGCACGAGTTTTTCCCGGTCCTGGCATTGTACCAGGCAACGTTTGGACTGGCACTGTTCTGCTTACATTAAAATGCATTTAACTATACGCCTAAGAGGAGCAATTTCGTTACGGTATTGAGCAGTCAGTGTTCATGCCTGAAGCGAAATGCCAACAAATACTACTTTGTATTCTTAGAAGAACAGATCGTCTCACAAGGCGTTGACTGCTTGTGATCGTCACTGAAACGTCTGACGAAGCTCTATGTAAGTGAAGAGTGGTGTGGAATAACTGAACAATGCACTATAATAGTAGGATTAATGTAACTTATTAACTTATTTGTTCTTTCCATTGTAAATATGAATGATCTCAAACAGAAGTTCGTCCATCTATTTGGACTGGCTATCTGGAGCACACGCGAGCTCGCACATGTAGGAAGAGAGCGCCACGTTTGCTCCATTGTCTAGGTTTTAGTGTAGAATGAGGACAGTGATGTTGAGCCTTGACTGTAGCAGCTGTCCCTGCTCCCACAAGCTGATCAGTATGCGTTTCCATGCTGAGTAGAAGACACATGCGCATATGATAAGTCTCAGTCTCGTTTACTATAATGATACGGAGAAAGACTAAGTTAATTGTCGTCTAGAGGAGTTCAAACCTCCGTAAGCACATTGTGTTGATAGAAGCAGTTAGAGAAGAGAATTGGTTCAACTCTACATCAACCAATCAGACCAGTTTACATGCTGATGAAATCACTCAATCCTACCATATCCTTATTTAGATGTATGAAGTCGTTAAATAGACATCGAAGAATCACAATTCCTGTGTTAATCACATACGCATGATATGAGGTAAAGCATGTTATATAGCATGCAACAGTTTCTAATTGTTGTCTGTATTTGCTGATTTCAGTTTTTCTTAACCTTTTCCTACAGTAGACCGATGAGGTTTCAGGACCTGGTGTTCTCATTTGCTTCCCAAGTCTGCAATTTGTTATGCATTTCCATTATTTCTGCTTGTTCATTCTTTTTAATATTTATTCTTTAATTTATTCTTTATTCAAAAATTATTCTTTGAGGTGATGACGTAATGATTTTTGCATGCACAAATTTTCTTACGCTTTCTCCGAACAAATAGTTTTTGGAGTGGGAAACAAATCCTGAAATGTAAATATGAGTTCTGGCAGTGCAACGTCCATCTGGAGTTTTTCTCAGCTGACAAGTTCATGTTGGAAGCAACTGTTTCATCATACGAAGTGCTTAGACCAGCAACTGTATGTGACAGGTCGATCAGTCATTTTAGCCAGTATGAAATCTTCCTCATGGAATACAGATGGATCAAATGGATCTTTTCGACCGCTTACAGCATTGCCGACTGGCTGCTTGTCATGGTCCATGGGTCAAAGACCCGTAAACCACTGTCACATTCTTGCCTCATTTGTCAGACCTCTTATATTGTTTTTTCCTGTTTTGCAAGCCTGTTTTTCCAAATATTCTCACAGCATGTTTCTTCCAATCATTGCTCACCTCCTGTTGTTCTTTGACCATTTGCACTGCCTTGGTACTTTTGACTGGTGACCGACCAATGACACATCTTCTTATGCCGTATGCCATTTAATTGGGACAATCTCAACTGTTTGAGAAGCAGTAAATTCGACGACAACTGCAAAGTGGGCCATTCTGCATAACGACAAAATAATTAGTCAAAAGTTGACAACCTCTGTTGTGTGCAGAAATGGCATTGCAACAAAACCACCTGCAGCAGGTAACAGCACATACTTTCTGGCAATTTCTGGTACACGACCAATTCTCAAATGTCCAGAAGGTTCCGAAACGATGTATGTACCTAAAGTCTTTGAGTCCAAGGGGTAATTAAAAGCTTTATATGCGACATGCACATCACCATGGATTGACACACATGTTGCGAATCATCTCTACTTTACCTTGCACTTCAAACCAGTTATTTCCAAGCGTACTGGATATAAACAAGCCATTATGCAGATATTCCTTAAATTGACTGGCATTGCATAAATCTATATTTAATGGCATTTGACCACTCGAGTGTTGTTTTTGATGTTCTAGCACAGTGGTTCTTAACCTTGTTGGAGGTACTGACCCCCACCAGTTTCATATGCGCATTCACCGAACCCTTCTTAATTGGAAAAATAAAATATGATTTTTTCAAATTCAAAACATAGGTATATATTTTTGTATATAATTATACATAGGTGCACAAAACGAACAAAATTATTAAAGAACAAAACAATTAAAACATGATTTTCACACAAAAAACATAATAATGAATATTTACTGCAAATCAGTGTGACTTCTGCTGTTGCCTTTTAGAGACCAGTTCAGAAATGCGCGGCTTTACCTTGGCAAGTGCCACTCTCATGTCATTTTCGCAACAGAGTCTGTTCCTTTTCTTCGTTTTTATGTCCAGCATCCTCGAAAAGGATTGCTCGCAAAAATATGTTGTAACAAACGGTATGCAAATCTCCAGAGCTTTCTTAGCAATAAGAGGGTACGTTATCATTTGTTGACACCAAAACGTTGAGAGTGTTGTTGTTCTGAAGAGTTGCTGTTGAACCTGGCTCTGCTGAATTTCAATGATTTCATCGAGGTATTCATCATTGACATCTGTTGTCTCAACACTAAACGTGAACGGCTGTCTCACCCATGCTGGATATGACTCTCTTGTAGGGAAGTATCCATCGAGAGACTTTGCAAGCTCATCTAAGTGCGTGGTAATTGCTTGTTTCAGTTCCGCGGGTACAGAAGTGTCTCCGATTCCAGATACATCTTCGATCTTACTTACACAGTCGTCTAGCAGGGGAAAGTTTGCGAAGTTACCGTTCTCTGTTCGTCGTTTCCATATCGGTAACTTTTTTGAAAAGCCTTCAGGTTTTCTTCCGCTTCGATGATGTTGACTCCACCGCCCTGCATCTGTTGATTGAGATGATTGAGAGCTGCGAAGA
The DNA here is from genome assembly GCA_959347315.1 of Bimastos eiseni. Taxonomy (NCBI): domain Eukaryota; kingdom Metazoa; phylum Annelida; class Clitellata; order Crassiclitellata; family Lumbricidae; genus Bimastos; species Bimastos eiseni. The sequence continues at coordinate 5,791,363 of OY365814.1, forward strand.
TATCAGCCATGTACGCCAAAATGAGAATGAACTCAGAATTTTTGAAGCAATCTGCATGACAATGTTGGTGCTCTTGCAAAAACAGGGCTAATTCCACACGCATGGCAAAAACCCGATTCAGCACCTGTCCCCGGGATAACCACCGAACGTTAGAATGGTACAGAAGTACCTCGAATTCAGATCCCATTTCTTTACACAGCTCCCTGAAGATGCGATGCCTCAGAGCACTATTTCGCACATAGTTCACGCATTCCACTACAATTTTTAATACTTCTGCCAGTTTTGGAGGCAAAGTTTTTGTTGCCAACGCATGCCTGTGCAGAATACAATGCGTAACAATGATGTGTGTGGTGCATCGGATTTCACTAGCGCACCAAAACCAGACTTTCTTCCCAGCATGGCTGGAGCTCCGTCGGAACAAACTGCAGAAACCATATCCCACGAAAGATTGTTGTCTTTGAAGAAGTCATCCACAAGTTTCTTCACATCGGCTGCCTTGGTTGTTGTTGTAAGAGGCTTACAAAATAAAAAATCTTCCTTTATCACGTCCTCTTTCACATAGCGCACGAATACTGCAAGCTGGCTTAGATTGGAAACGTCTGTGCTCTCGTCTAGTTGAAGGCTAAATTTTGACGGGCTTGAAATCAGATCTGCAACTACTTGAGCCAAGATGTCTTTGCTCATGTCCTTTATTCTGTCGCTGATGGTGTCATTTCAAAGAGGAATTTGGGATAACTTAACTTCAGCCGCTTTTCCCAGCATGATATTCGCCATCTTCAACACAGCTGGTTTTATGAGTGTTTCACCAATGGTGTGTGGTTTGCCCTGCTTTGCGATCAGGTAAGCAACTTCGTACGATGCTGTAAAGATCGGTTTGTTGATGGGTACAAAGCCGAGAACTGGCAGAGTAGCCTTTTCATCGAATCTGGCTCTCTTCACCTTGAATTCAGCGAGCGTTGTGTTCTTGTCTTTTCCATCTCCATGCAGCTTAAGGAAGTGTTCTCTTAGTTTTGCCGGTACTAGACTAGAATTGCAAATCATGCAGTTAGGACGCTGACTTCCATCACGTTCCGTTATACATGTGAATCCATATTGTACATATTCGTCCGACCACTTTCTTTTTTTGCTCGACATAGTTGGCATGAATGGATTAAAATATTACGAAAGAAATCACACGACGTACTATCACGACAGTTTCAATTCGACTACTGGGCGCACCAAATTCCCTGCAGCACAGATAGGCCAAGCGATGTTGCGTGATCACCTGCAGCCAATGATGGACAAGCTGGGCGTGTCATTACTAGAGAACGGACATTTCTGTTCAATAAATAAAAGTTAACCTTGAGCCATAGGCGTAGATATTAAAAGTAGAATTTTTTCTTCTAGTGTGGCAATTTTTTATTTTCACTTGACAACATTTCAGTCCGTTCTCTAGTCATTACGAATCATATGAGTCGGGTATGTGTCTTGACCTCCGCCGAACCCGCGAGACTGACTCACCGAACCCCTGGGGTTCGATCGAACCCAGGTTAAGAACCACTGTTCTAGCACATTTCTTTAACATGCCTGCCTGATGAGTTTAAAACAATCGTCAGACAACTTGAACCACTGGGTATTGAGGCCTTCTTTTTCAACTTTCTCATACAATAATGCAAAGTAATATAATTTTTTTCTCACAACATAGCTATTAATGACGGATGCACACTAGCACAAATACATGTCATACTATTTTATACATTTACAATAAATGATCTCAAATATGTTCTTAAAGTCAACCAACTTGCCTCTTTTGCTTGGCTACTTGGGGCAAGATGGTGGCAATGCTGATACACAGCTCTTGATTTATAATAGTGGAAAGAATGTGCATTATGCTTTTATCAAATCCATTTCCATTTAAGAGCATTTACGGCAGTCCTGATCATGATGTCAGACAAAAGCCACATAATTAAAAGGGCAATGTCTAAACAAAATCGTAATGTTCTTTATTGGCTGAATGTTTCAACATATGTGACTCGTCAGCACAAAAGCAGTCACTTGTATACATAATATTTTTTCCTGTTTTTTGCACCATCCTGAAGCTGCTAGATTTACCTTTCCAAAACCGTTTTCAGCTAGTTTATGCCTTGCATACAGCCAAAGTTATAGAATTTCCAATGTGACCGTTTACGTAAAGTTTACTATTCGAGAAAACTGCGTGCAAAGTTTAGCCATATTATTTGTATAATCTCCTTAGCAACGGCTTTTGTTTTTGAACTGATTTAACTGAAATTTGGCACCATTGCAGCTGCGGGTATTACAAATGTACTGTCGAAATTTGGTGTAGATACCTCAAGTAGAAACAAAGTTATTAAAGTTATTCCAGTTGACCAACAAGAAATCATTGAAACTAAATGTCAATTTTATTACAAAAGTCTCAAATTCCGAGAGAGGTTAAGCAGCTATTACCTGCTAAGGAATTAGATATTGCAATACAGTAATGGATAAAATTAACATCCAAATAATAAAAACACAGAAATAAAATGATAGTTTATTCCAGTCACACTATGTATTCAGCGTCAACTGGCAAAGACACGGGTCTTCTCCCACCACCACCTAGAGTTTAAGATGTACCAGGAACAGATGATCCTGAATCACCACAGGATGATGTGCTTCCTTTGTGTTCTGGGTCCCCTGTGGAAACATGATCTAACCCTTCAGTCGACCATCTGCAATGTTAAAAGGTCTTCTGCATCATGTCGTCCAGTTTGACATGAAGGCGATCGGTGGCTCTGGATCGTCAACGGATGTAGTAGCCTCATTTTAACGACACTGTTTGATAAAAAAGATTAGTGCTGTCGCCCTCCTTTTTTATCCAGGCTTGGGACTGGCACTGCCAGAGTACAAGCAGTGGCGGAGTTAAAAAGGAATTGATGTATTTTTGTCCAGTCTTCTTTTCGGCTCTGTTTGTCCAAGGCGTCGTCTTCGAGTTCATGTGTAGCAACAGGCATTCACATTCGTCCATGGATCTACAACAAAAAGACAAATCTTATGGTATACAGTCTAATACTAACAGACGTTTAAGAGCAAATTTACAGAAGCACTTCCATTCACCACAGATGCCATTTCTGACAGAGATGACACTGCATGGCGTCTGAATGCCTGTTTCAGAAGCCCAAAACACCAATCCGGGGCAAACTTTGTATGTCCTACGACTAAAAAATTCAACACTATAGACTTGTGAAGACCAATGGCAACCCTCCATGCACAGTACCAAAGCATGAAACGATTCTTGTTTTGGCCTGAACAGTTATCACAATGAAGCTTGACATCAGTCTCACCAAATCCATAACGCTGAAAGAAATAATGCAAATAGGACACAACAGCATTCGAACCCTTACTGATGAGATGGGCTTCGTCAATCAGAAAGTTCACTTGTCTAGGAACCCCTTCACAGCAGACACCAAATATGCCTAACTTGCGTGGAACAAGGAAGTATATTGGTCCTGGCTGTAAAGGATCACTCGGCAAATGTACATCGAGTTGTCGTGGTCTGAGTACCGTATAACCTCTCGTACGACGAATATAACTTCATCCACGTTTTAAAGGATATTCACTTCATTGCGAGGCGTGGCATGAGGACGTAATGATGTCTTCTTCCCTGCTGACGCCGATGTTGCGGCGCCCAGGCCGGCTTCGATGTACCTCTGGTCCAACATGGAACGATGAGGATGACGCTACAGAGTTCTGATTGACGCTGATTGTAATTTAATGATTTATTGTGCGGTTCATAACTTTTGGGAACTGTTAAGACATGTTTATTATTTTATATATAGTGGACCTATAACAGGTATGTTTGGACTATTTTTGAAATTTTTATTGTGAATAAAAGATGAATTTTGATATATAATTTGTGATATATTTCTAAAGAATCGTTGGTCATTCAAGAAAAAATGGATATACATCGAAAAGAAACCGTCATTGATGATAATAATGATGACCATAATAAAGCAGTTGTTTGTCCTCTGATCATCATAAAAGGCTGCAGTCAGGGATGCAAAAAATGAGGATTTTTTAAAATTAAAAGTTGTTTTTGTTTGTTTTATTTTGTTTTTTAGCTTTCCTTTGGATTTTGTCACAATAGTTTGGTTATGAAAAGCATCAAACACAGCATGAAATAGAGCTCCAACTCGTTTTTATGATTAATTTTGCTTGAGTTCGGACTGAATAACTCACAATTAGTAATATATTGGTAATATTAGTAAATTTAATTTAATTTTTTTTTAAATTAGCATTTTTAGGAACATTTGGTGTTATGTAAAGAACCAAATAACCAAAAAAAGATGTTCGCAGCCCTAGCCGCAGTACTCACCCCACTGAGTGTTTGATGCACCATTGTATCAGCACAATTTTTTTGCTTTTCGTTGATATGGAATAATAATGATTTGAATTAATTGTAGTAATAAAACTTTAATAATGCAAAACTGAGCAGGTGTGAGATGGGGGTCAAAACCCGCCGTTGTTAGAGAAAAAAATGACTGAAAATGGTGAACAACGAAGATTTCATACGCCGCCCTGCCATTATTTGCAAAGTAGCCAAGAGATTGTGATGCCGCATGCTTTATCAGATCTCATACAGAATATAGCACTGTATAGACCAGTAGAGTTGAGGAGTAATCAAGTAATGGTTGCTAAGATTTTTGATGACATGAATATTCTGAAACTTTGACTTCGATTTTCTCACTTCTTAAAATTATACTAATGAAAGATTTTAAACTTAAGTTAGATAAAAGCTATTTCGATTCTGTAAAAGAATTTTGAAGCAAATGCATTGTAGAATATGATTTAATAAAAAAAAGTCAAAAACGACAAGTGATGGGTTTTGACCCCACCCCCGCCTCACAAATATCACTACAATACAATTAAATGGAAAAAATAACTAGTTCTAAGTCCGATATGTTGGTACATGCACTGTATACTCTGGACCATACCGGTATACTATTAAGGCATCTTGAGGGTTCCGGCTGCAATTGGTGGTTAAATTTGTCATCTAGGAGGGGTGCCGGATCTTTCCGTAGGCCTGCACTTAAAAATTGTGACCATATGCCTGAAGTCAGCAATATATCTGTTACGGATTCGAAACTTAGCCTGTTGAGGTGGATCTCAAATCCGAGGTTCCGGATCTGAGATCTGGCGTAACCCGGCTGAATTTAACTACTGGATGCAATGCAACAGAATACTTTCAAATACATTACAGTGGGCTGTAAAGAATACAAATCAGTACAACACAGCGCAATAAATTACAGTCTACTGCAATACATTAAATAGACCTACATTCAGTGCCCATAGCGAAATACAGTACATTACTGTATGCAATAAAAAATAGGCATAATAAACAGTATTATACAATCAAATGCATTACACTTGTAATACATCTTCGCCTCTATTACATCGTTAAATTCGGCTCAAGCAAATTTGCAGTATTCTTTGCAACCTTTTGTGACTCCTCTTCGGACTCTGATGCGCGTACATATGTCCGATTCACCTGTGGTGCGAAGTAGGGTTCTCACGCTCAGGGATTCGGTGCCGCTGGTACGTCGCGATCGTTTGAGGATCTTTACGACACTAAAGAGGAGAGCGTACTTGAGGCATCGAACTCGATGAATCTTACACCCACTCTTATGGTTGGATGGCAGGCGTCGGCTAAGGATTGCGAGGCAGTTTCTCGGAGAAGGAAACATGTAGGTTTATATGTAATTAGTGGGAGATACGAAGGAGGAGGAAGGTCATGATTATTATTATTATTATGACGATGATAGCAATGACACACCGTTTCGAACAAATGCAAACAGAAACTTGTGGACAAACTCATGCATATATGTACTTATATATACACTGTGTCCGGAAATAAAGGGATCCCTAGCATTGTTGTATCCAAGGCTTGGAACTTCGAGACCGAGGCAGTGAGGTACCGATACGGAGACTCTAGGTCCAAGACAGTACTAGACAGTAAAAGACCTATGATCTTAAACAAGACAAAACAAGACTTCACTTCAAGACAGTTTCTAAAAATTCGAAACACTTCTATGAGACCGAGACAACAGGCTCACGAGACCAAGACCGAGACACTAAAGCTGTCTCTCGAGACCATACAACTCTGCCCCCTAGTGATAATATTAAAATAAATAGTAAATATTCGACGATTTTTTACATTTTAAAACCGTTTTAATCCTGACATGTATCTAATAGGGCCTACTAAATTTGTGGATAAATATGCAGGATTAAAACGATTTCGGAATTTTCAAAATCTATCATCGTTTATTTTTTATTTTCATGTTATCAGTTGGTGTCTCTTTATTTCCGGACACAGTGTATGACACTGTATGTCTATATATATAATTATATCTGCATATATATATATATATATTTACACGGTGTCTCAAAAAAATCTGTGCAAAATTGTTTCTGTTACTTCAAATTTCCACCAATTTTAATAGCTTTTGGTAGGTAGATGGAAAAATGGCTAAAATGATGTGCTTGGTATAAATTTTCCACCTCACCTGACTCATATCACCGCACTACCGTGTTAAACACAGATGTACCAATTTTTAGATTTTATTGAGACACGGTGTATATACAGATATAATATGTATAAATATAAGCAGATATACAAGTGTGTATATATAGGAGATAAGGACGATAAACCTGCATTCAGACTAGGAAAACCAACAAGCAGGAGTAGAGCTTCACCAGTTGTTATCGATGTGTGTAGATTCCAACTGCCCTCTAGCGATCATCCACCATAACGCACAAGTGCCTGCCGACATCCCTTGATCCCTTGAGCATCGTGTCACCTCCTGCGGCGGTGTGTCCAAGGTTCACTCAAACATTACTGTATCAAAATAGCGACTGTCGCCGGATCAGTTGCAAAGATGCTTCGCAGAACTCTAGATGCGTAATGAGGCGTGAATGGTTTTCAGTTGTTGGATGCGCCAGAGCTTATAAGCAACCGTAACCCAGGGCGAGATTAGAATCAAGTCGGACGACTTCCTACATTCGAAGCGATGTGAGTTAAAGCTGACCGTGCTCTATAAATTGGTCGTTGTGTTACTGACAATGGACATGTTTTTGGTGTTTAATCCATCCGTTTCGTGAAACCCGATATAGGTCTACTCTTCACGGACACGTCCACTCAACCGGGAAATTTCGCTCTCTTTCGCTGGAAACGGATTCAATACCAGGATGTTATACAATTATTAATATAATGTTAAACTATTGCTGTGCATTATTGCTACTTTTATGTGTTATTATATATTCAATTTTGCCGTCCTTATGTGCATTTGCTAACGGAGTAATACAAGCTGTACTTCCTTGCTTGCTTGCTTGCTTGCTCACATGTAGCCTTCAATGAGCTTCTTTTGTCATTTTATGGTCCTTTAACTACATTCTGCTACTGAGCTACGCGTACTCATTTGAGCATAGACCAATCAACTACACAATTTTGTTTAGCTGTCTTTAATTCACTCAATCGAACGTCATAGATTAAATTCGGCCTTCCGTATAGTAGCAGAGAACCGTGTGGCCGATGTCATGGCGAATGTAACGGAACCTGATAGAAGCATGGAAACGGAAACGATCGGAAAAGAAGAGCGAGTTTCAACAAGCGACGAGAAACTAAAGCGAATGGAAATCAAGGAAGGAGAGTGCAACGAACTGTATTCGGAATTCGAAGATAATTCCTTAGAAATCTTCACTGAGGATCCTCCACCCTCCTACAGCGTTTTCGTCATTAGCCACTCGCAGAAAAAGCCAGCCGAGTTCAAAGCAAGAGCCAGCAGTATCAGGAAACCAGTTAGCCTCGACGCCTCTACCACATCCATCACTCTTGATGACTCGTCGAATTGCAAGGCGTGCGAAGACAAGACGAAGCCTAAGTCGATTGGCATGGAGACCTGGCAGGAGTTCACGAAAAATACTTCTTTGCACGGAATAAAATACGTCTTCGATGAGAACCCTTTCACCGCACGAAGGTAAATGTGAAGCTAATGATGTCTTCCATGTAAGTTGTTGTGATTGTAAAATAGGCTTAATAAGTTAATGTAACCTAGCATCAGGGATGTGGTCTCGAGACTGCGGTCTTGGTCTCGAGACCGGAAAACTGCGGTCTTGGTCTCGGACAATCGTTCTTGGTCTTGCTCGTGGTCTCGGACCATCGGTCTTGGTCTTGGTCTCGACTGCGTCGGTCTTGGTCTTGGTTTTAAAGGAACGGTCTTGGGATTGGTCTCCGTCTTAGGTTAGCATTCTTGGTCATTTGCCGTATCAGAGCAATTTCTTTTATATTTGTCGGTTATTTTCGATTAATAGAGATACCGGATGTTTAGGCCCTACGCGCTTATTATCGATTAATGACGTGCTGGCCATCTATACATGTTACTGTGGACAAAAAAATGCATTTGCAACGAAACCAGCCATTTCAAAATTTGCTTTCACAAATGTCAAGGTTTTGGAACAATCTAATAATTATGTGGTCGGCCACGTGTAATCACTGTTAACCTACAATTCCGAGTACAAGTAGGCCTACACCATTCAAACGGAACGTTAATCTGCTTGTTCAGATACCTTATTTAAAACCTATCGTATACTGTAAGTAATTTATAGTGTGATATTCTCTTGCCGAAGCCAAGGGCTGAACCTGCAAAAGTTCAGACTGACCGGTAAAACTGTTTTCTGGACAATTATTAAGATTAGTATTCTTCAGCAATAAAATTAATATTTTAAGCGTGTTGTTCCGTTTTAGCGTCTTAATAAATTGAATTGGTTATAAAAAAAGTATCGGTCTTGGTCTTATTCTTGGTCTCTTCAAGATACCTATTCAGAGGCGCCCTCTGCTCTGGCAATAAATGATGTTTAATGTCACATTGATCGAATGTAGGCCTAATACATACCAGTTAGCAAAAACTCTGCACACAGTGCATAATAAGCTGAAAGGACTCGCCAGTGTTGGACCCACGCATAAGCGTGGAACTAGCCAACGGATTCCCTACGACAGCTGACAGATTGTTATCATAACTTCTATCGTGCCGTTTTCTAGTGCGTAATGCATTGACCGATGCCACACCAAAACCAGACCAATATCCAAACGATATCTAAAACATACAGACTACATTTTTGAAACTAAGGAATCTTTGACGAAAGCAAGTCTTAAGCAGTCTTATTCTAATGAACAAAGTAACATTAGTGACTCGGAAGAACGAACATCCACAGGAGTGTTCCTAAAGGTAGGGCCACCAACAAAAAAAGCTTGTTCATCAAGTACACTTCTCGTTTTAGGTCTATAGGCGTATGACCAGATAAAGATAATGAGATGAGTGATGACTTTGTTGAATAACAATAAAATTGCAGCATAAGGGTTGATTTGAATATTTAAGACATAGTAAATTAAATAAGTGAAGCCGTGCTAAGATAAGTTCGCTGGTGCAAAGCAATGTAGGCCTATAGTAAAAGCTGAAATAAGAAAGCTTCAGATGTTTTTTGAGTTGAGAGGATAATAATAGATAACCCAACATGAGTCACATGACACCACTCCAATTCCTCCTTTTTCTATAATGAAATTATCAAATCTATATTTCTATGATAAAACCTTATCGATAAATAATTAGGTCCAGTTTTGCTTATAGTTTTAAATATTCTAGTTTTTTCCAGTATTGCTTGGTTTCGTCTAATCAAGTCTAATTATTAGACATTAGTCTTGCATAACATAGTCTTTTAAATTAATTTAGTCTTGCTTATCCTAGTCTGTTTAATCTAGCCCGCAATTGCTCAGCGTCATCGAGTGTTGCCTTGACACCCGAGAATGGCGCTTAATCAATTAAAACGGGGTGCCTCAAAAAAGCACACCATCGCAGAAATGCTGTAACCTTTTCTTCGCTCTGCTGCGCGCGGTATACATCCTGTTTGTCTCTCAAATCGAACTTCTGCTGTTGTCAGTCCATCTTCCTGAAAGAAAGCACCTTGCAATCTGCGGGTTAGTGCTTTGGTCTTCTATTCTTTTCCGCATATGCTTGAAAGCCATTCCATGCGATCTTCGTTCTGCTTTGTCAGATCAGCAGCCCATCTGATTTGTTCATGTGATGTTGGCCTAATAAAACATTTATTTAGTGCGCATTGATGATTATCTAGTCTGAATGATGTTAAATTTAATTTATAATCTAACCAATATTTTATATCAGTTAGCAAAAGAGTTGGCTCCGACGGTGCTATATAAATTGGAAATTAGTTCAAATTACAATGCAACACTACGCTTGTACAGGGTCGTGTGGTTGGTGTGTGTTCTGGCATCGTTGGTTCTGTTCGGCTACCAAGCCATAGACCGCGTCTGTCTCTACTTCCGTTACCCTTCCTACGTCAACGTTCAGGTTGTCTACGCCAACACAATCGAGTTTCCATCTGTGACGATCTGCAACTACAACAAGTATAGGTTGGGACGGATTCTATCAGTGATTGGTCAATTCCGTTGTTTGATCGATTGAATGGTCAGTTTATTCAATCGTTAACAGTTTGACTGATTGTTTGGCTCATTGGTTTTTTATTGATTACTGATTAACGTACTGATTGCTTGATTTCTGGTTGGTTTATTGATTGATTCTTTGGTTGATTGATTGTTCGGACATGATTAATTAATTATTATTATACAAATTTACATTCAATTTAATCTGTCACGTATTTAAGTAATCCGTAATCTGGAGTAATCTGAGTAATTAATGTGTTTATCTTATGACATTTGTTTTAAGACTGACAGAGGTTGTCGACAGAGGTCTCTACCAGTTCATCGATGAGATCTACCGTTCGGAATACTTGTCTGGACGACCTCTTCCTAGTCAGGACATCATCGGAAGTATTCAACCATAATAGTCCTAACATTCTCTGACAATCGTCACTTAACGGGCGTAACAGTAACACATACAATTTTGTATTGCAATTAGAGCTGTAATTCAAATTTATATAGCCCCACTTCAAGTGAGCTTCGACCTATGACACCACGATTGACCATTTATAAGGTTTTCAAGTGATTGCGGAAACGACACACAGAGAGGCTGACTGGTTGAGGTGTTCACATCACGTGTTATGGGGGAACTTATGCTGGCGTGATGGTATTAAGCTGCATGTTAATGTCATAATTATTTTCCAAGTTGCTTATTGTATTTATTTATTTTTCGGTTTGAAATTTACCTGATTACTGCTTGGATTTCGTGCCCCGTCGGTTTGTGCATGGTGCATTATATATATATATATATATGTGTGTATATGTATATATATATATATATGTATATGTATATATATATATATATATATGGCATTGAGCGAAGGATCTGTTCAACGTCCGTAATTTATTATAATATTTATACCACACTGAAGCACAACTTCTCTTCGGAGATTTCTTCTCAATCTCTTCCAGTTTCTGTTGAAATCACGCAATATAAAATAGTAATTACGATTAGGACAGATCGATATGCAATAGGCACGGTGACCGATAGGTTAGAGCGGTCAGTCCGTAACGTTCAGTGTGCGCTGAGCGAGCGTGTTCGACCCTCGTCCGGGGAGCCACTGTGTAGGGACCTTGAGCAAGTCCTTCTCGCACAATTGCTCTGCAGTAGAACTGCAATTGCGCCGTTGAGGCGTGTGTGTGCACTTCTGAAAAAAAATGTTGGAAGAAGGGCGGTATCAAATTTCGGTGATAAAAAAATAAAAAAATAAAAATAAATAGATTACTTAGAGAATAGAATTTTATCGAGAAACCATAGCGTTTATGATCCGATTGGGCTAGACCATTGACTAGACAAACCAGATCGTATATGATTAGATTTGATCAGATAAGCTAAATTGGATTAAATAATCCTATACTAGGTTTGATTAGCTAGGATTAGATTAACTGATCTTTGCGTCACAGATGACCCTGCTTCGAAGTACGGCTTGGAAGCGTTGAATTTGACCGAATTCTTGTTGGCGACGGCTCATCAGAAAAATGACCTCATACATAGGTAACTAGAAAACTGACCTCATTATTTACTAATTATGCTCTTAATTTACCTCGAACCATGGCTGTTTCTTTCAGGACATGGCATTACCCAAATGATCCATACACTGCTTAGGGTTAGCGGCACAAAAATATTGGTGTGCCCAAATAGTTTTGAATGTCTATACATCGTACAGTTGATATTACATGTACTATATCAACATATATTTTAATGCAGGGACGCAGAATTTTCAGCTTGAGCAAGTTCTTTTGGTGTTTGGTAATACCTATTGTCAGAACTGAATTACGAGTTGTCAAACTGACAGTAATTCAACTACAATTATAAATGGTTAATTTTTCTAAAAATCTTGGCTGTAGGCTGTCGGCCGTCGGCTGTAGTCAACATAGGGCCTACAAAGTACATCACAACATCCGTCGATGTTATGATTTTTTCTCAAACGTCTGACAAAATTCGTTATTGTACTCGGTAATCTGCGTATTTTTATGGCGCCTGTAGAACTCGTCAAAGGCGTTCATAAATTCGCCAGAAGTGTGTCGAGAACTACATGCAGGGCCGTATCGAGGTCGGCCAGCGGGGCCGTGGCCCAGGGCGCAAAGGTGGAAAGAGCGCAGGATGAAATAACTTATTATTTTCAAAATGTGGGGGGGGGGGCAGATTGATACTAGGCACAGGACGCAATTAGAGCTCGGTACGACCCTGACTACATGTTTAAATAAAGAATGAAATCGCATAGAAAAATGCTTGTTTTCATGATTGCTTCCTTCAGTTGCGTTTGGAAGGGACATAATTGTGATATCGAGACAAATTTCACTGCAATTTTCACGGACTTTGGAGTTTGCTATACGTTCAACTCAGATAGAACCAACAGATTGAACGTCAACAAATCAGGTTTGTTTCCATGTTTTCGGTTCATTCTTACACACGTATGATTTTGCTTATTATTTAACCTTTATAAATACGTCGATATATGGACCTACCTATGATTGGCTCCACTTTAAAATAACTGTTACCAGTACTTTTTGACTTCCTTTTAGGTGTGTGGAAATATTCAGACACTTAACCGTGGCTCCTTTTAGGTGCCAAATAAAAGCCATGAGTACCTCACAAAGTTCAACTAGTAGTAGGACTAATTAGTCTTAGAAAGCAGTTAAATGCTTTAACCATACGCTTGTAACAGCTTTTGTTCATATCATAATATTGGTAACGGAGTTGTTAGAAAATAGGACCTAGGTTTATGGTTGGTTAATCTTATGTATGGAATACACCTAAGAATGACCAATCTGACCAAAACGAGGCCTAACTCGGATTTTTGCAAGTTGAGTGTCATTTGCCATTTAAAATGACACTAACTTTATTGTTCCACGATGTTCCTGTTCAAATTTATGAGCGAAATATATTGCTCAGTTGTTCGGTTATAATTCCAAGAAAAATGCATTTAAAGTTTGAAAAAATTTCTTATGGAAAATGCCTAACAAACCTTGTTCAGAATTGAGTGAAATTTAAAACAGCCAAATCATATTATGCTTATTGTCTCAGGCAGCATAGGCTAGACGAATGTCTGGGCTTTGTATACTTATACCAAGATTGCAGTCCTAGACGCAAATTGAGCTTGGCTATTAGTGGCGGGAAAATGGCAAATTATAAGAAGTTATTAGATTATTAAAACAATGGCTGCTACAAAGTCATCTAATCATCATTAAAAAATTCAAAGTTTTTATTTTTATGTGTTTGAAGCATATTTATATAACAATTTCCGTCAAAAACAAGAAATTGAAAAAACTGACTTTGTCTCACATTTTTGCAATTATCTCACTAACGTGTGTGGCAACGTAAGCCTCCTTTTTGAGATGGGTCACCTTTAGTAATGTTCAACTTAGTATGACTTTGCCGGAAAACCAAGCTGCAACTAGAAATAGTGACAAAAAGTTGAGAAATAATTTTGAGATGTTACGCAAGAACATTATCGTTGAAAAATAATTTTAAATGTGTACGAAGCCACAATTTGAGATTCAACTGTTTAATTAGTGTTGTCGCAGCACAAAACGTTTCCTATTTTTAGACGGTTTAGCTACAAAGGAATTAGTTTAGCTAAATATTAAGTAGATTAACTCTGATTCAAATGCAAATCCAGAAAAATTCATTCAGTTTATCAGAATTTGAGAGGGGGCAAAGTTAACACACTAGATAATGTTAAGTAGAGGGCTGCCTACTAAACTATTCAAACCGACTAAGTCATAAAACCGTTAGCTATAAAAGCCAATTAATAATGATACGAGAAACCATTGAAATTCGTATTATTTAGTTTTGTCAAATACCTTCTTGAACAGTTGAACTTAAACGCTTGTCGCTCTAAATATAGGCGTATAAAGTCGTGTAATAATTATACGACTTATATTATGTGAAATTATGTATGGATTCTGATTTAATCGTTCTCTCGAAACAACTTATTGTAAGCTGGAGAATATAATTTTATGGTTCTGGATTTCAGGTTCCGTTTCTGCTCTGAGTTTGACTCTCAACATTGAACAGTATGAGTACATGAGCGGACCAGAACACGAAGCTGGATTAAAGGTAAGCGATTACCTAATGTACCGTATGCTACAGTATTTAATTAAATGTCGGTCTCCAATAACCGTCGAGGCGAAACCATGCGGTTCCAATATAGACACCTAGCAATCTAATCACAATTTTACGGTAAACTATTCTGTTCTAATCCAGTCTTATTTTATCAAGTAGCAATTGATGTTATATATCTATTCGCCCATTCTTTCATTCAAATCAATCAGTTACCGGACTATTCACTCTTTCATCTGACCTCCATCCTTCTTTCTAACATTTATTCATCCGTTCATCATCTATTCATCCACAATTCAGTACCTGTCAGGGAAATAGTAGTCGCTGGTGAGCAGCTTTACTAATAATGATAATAATAATAATATTCATTCATAATAATAATATTCATTCATTTCTAAAATTTATATAGCGCTTCTTAAACAAAACTACTCAAAGGTGCTCCCAGCATAGCCACGGCTAAAAAGAATAATGACAATATGATAATAATACCAACAATAGGCCTAATAGCCAAAGTTGTATGGTCTCGAGACAGTGTCTCGGTCTCGAGACAGTGTTTTAGTGTCTCGGTCTCAGAAGCTTGTTTTCTCGGTCTCGTAGCAGTGTTTCGAATTTGTAGAAACTGTTTTAAAGTGCAAGTCTTGTTCTGTCTCGAACAAGCGGTCTTGATAAATCTCGCGTTAGGTGTCTTATAATCTTGCGCTATGAACTCAACCGGAAGCTATAAAAATCAGTAATTCTGGTTAACACGCGAACCACTTGATACTGAAATCATTTCAATTTTCGTAAAGCGGAAATTTTTTTTAGAGAGAATCTGAAATTGTGAAGTTTGCGTTTATGCAATTCGAAGTTATTTACAAACAATAGCAATGGCGTGCCGTTTGTCGTTGCTGTAAAACCACCATAACCGAAACGATCGGAACAACTTCGGGTTTATCAGGGTGAGTAAGGATATGCCCAAATTTATAATTTCATTGGGTGTCGGAATTTACTTGTTTCAAATTGTCTATAAGATTTCAGACATGTCTAAAAAGGGTTCCTTGTACTCTTCGGAAGAAAGGCCGACAAAGAGATATCGAAAAAGATAAAACGCGGCAATAGAAAAAACTGTTCTATCGGAAATTGGTACATTATAAGTTTCAAATTGAAATTATAAATGAACCTTATTCTCGAAAACTGATACATGAGTATTTTACAGCCTTTTATATAAGATCATTGGTCTTTTACTGCCTCGTACTGTCTCGTACTGTCTTGAACCTAGTGTCTCGGTCTCGGTCTTGGTACCTCGCTATCTCGGTCTCGTCTTGGTCTCTAAGTTCCAAGTCTTGCATGCAATACTGGTATTAACGATGATAATATATGATAGCAACGGGAGATAACAGAGAAAGCAGATTTCTGTACCAGCGCATGTCTGCCATTCTACTTCCGTCAACGCATTCGCTTCTCATGTTCTCATAGCAACTTTTGACACTCCGCTCGATGTCAGTGATAACTAGACATCCAAGAATAATGCTATCCATAATTATAGAAATCCTGAGGGTCACATGTGTCCCAGGTAAATAAGTAATACTACATATAATCGCTAGGTCAACACATGTGAGTGCCTTCCGTGACTATAGGCGCTGCTTCACGATCCGGTGGAACTTCCCCAAGTGGACGATCTCGGTTTCGCCATCGCCCCTGGCACCCACACCTTGGTCGGCATACGGCGTAAATCGACCGATAGCCTTGAGGCCCCCTATGGGTCGTGTGTGAAGGACGCCCCTCCGCGGTCTTACTGCCTCGTCCAGTGTCTCGCCAGGCAGATCGAAGCTGAGTGCCAGTGCGTCGATGCATTCATGGACTCAGCCGGGAACGACACCACGAGTAAGTCCTATAGCATGGTTAAGTCTGGAAAAGCTTATATAAATGTAAGTATGTGTCTATACGGATAAAGGTACGGATAAGTGTAGGTAGCAAAAGTAAGTCATAGACGAAGGTATGGGTAAGTGTAAGTATACTATGTCAAAGGTAGTCATATAAGGATTGAGGTAAGGATTAAGGTAAGGAAAAGATAATGATAAATTTAAGTAGTAATGGTTTGTCATAATAGGATGTAGGTAAGGATAAGGTGTGCCTGTAAGTACCAACGGTAAAATTTGTAGGGATAAAGGTAAGGATAAGGATAATGACGGTGGCAAACCGCAATTAATGGTGTTGCTGTCAGTTTAGTCTTCGTGGATCGTTCGCTTTGGTTTGGGTGAGCCATCGGTTGATACCTTGTGAAAACAGAAGATAGAAGTTAATACTTAATGACATTGATAAGAACAAGGGTATTGGTAAGGTAAGTGTCAATGGAAGTCTGAAAAGTAGAATAATAAGAGCAGTCCCTACCAGAGGTGTAACAAGATTTTCAAAAGTGAGGGAGCATAATTTAAAAAATATTGCGCGAACCGCAAAAATTTTTTTTTGCCTTCCCACTGTTTGAATTTTGCCCCCCGCCCAGAAATTTGAAAAATGGGGGAGGCACAAATTATCTTAACAAAAGTAATCTGAAAAATTCATTGGATAAACATAAAAAAGAACCAATTTGGGGGGGGTCCACATGGGGGCACTGAGCACTAAAACTGGCCGGTGCCCCCTGCCCTCCCGCTTGCTACACCTCTGGTCCCTACAGTTACATGTATGTGTTCACCAATGGCATACGAAGTGTTGGCGACTTCATTGTCTTAATCTTGGCAAATCATTGCGGCCTGTCGGCGCATGTGGCCAATCCTCTCCCACTCCGTTTGAACTTCCCACATGTTCCCATTTTGCCCTTTGTTCCTTCTGGGGATAAAGGATTGAAGGTGGGGTCTGAACCTCTGACCTCTTCATTGACAGTCACACTAACCAATATATTGTTGAGAGCCTTACTTACTTACGTGATCATGCATTACTTTATCTTGCCTTACGAGGTTCACCAACTGATGCAATTGATGTTTGTAGTTTGTGACATGGCGAAATCGTTCTTCTGCGTGAGGTGCAATCTAGGTAAATCTTCCTTCGACAGAGAATAATTATTGTAAACGGTATTGTAAGGTTGAACCGACCTTTTTATACGGATGCCATGATATTGACAGTTATTTCGTCTGATGCATATGTTTTCTTCGATTTTCTTTGGATAGACTATATTAAACCCGTTGTAGAACCACTGATATAATAATCGCGCTCTCTCTTACCTAGCATATTGCTTGTATGCATTTTACAAAGAAAGTGCACTATATAATACGAACGAATTCCTCAAAAACGCTTTGGCCGATTAGGCCTAACCGTCTAACGAATATTTTTACAATGCTGTTTCGCTAGCAGTCTAACGTCAAAGGAATTTTGGAAGTAGGCTAATCGACCTCCATAGCAAATTTTCGTAAAAAATTCTATCTTATTAAGACAAAACGTCACATAAGGTAGGCTGCTACAAAAGAATTACCGAGCTACATTTGCTAGGATAAATACAAGATCTTTTGCATTGAGGTCCAGATGTCTAATAACTCCACTTAGGGGCCTAAATGGAATTGGATTACAGCGGGTATCAGGCAACTGACAAGACTGTAGTCATTTAAGAGGCCCCTTCATTCATACCTGGTGCGAATGAGCAATTAAAGGTTATAGTAAGCCGCTGTTCGATGTTAATCTAGATGTTCGTCGTTAATAAAGATGTTAGTTAAGATATTGGTTTTAAACAATGACATTGCTGCCCCCTATATTATAAGCCGAAATGTTATAAGGGCAGCCCTACTAAGTGGGTCTTGCGACCCTTCTGGGCTCCCATTTGCTGCCATTAATTTTGTGAAGTGGATGTATAACTTTTGTACATTGAAAGGAGCAAATAAAATTTTTGTAAATAAAAAAATTATTTGATGATATCTATTCACATAGGGTTTGCTATTATTATTCTTTCCTTTAAATATATATAGTTGACGTAATACTTCGGCATCAATCTACTTCCTCCGTCCACTTCGCTCGTCCAACGGACGACCTCTTGGTTCCTCGTGGCTCCTACTAGAACCGCTAATGTCAGCTATGGCTCCGTCTCAATTCCAAAGAATTGAGCCATAGCTGACATTAGCTGTGCAATTGGTCCCTCTCTCTGGAACGCGCAGTCTTCTGTTCGCTTTAAAATTATCGGGCAGTCTCTCATCCTCTTTCGCTCTTCTCAATATTCACTGGTGATTGTCTAACCACGCCAAAGATTCATACTTCTTTGTGACTTTGCGCGCGTTAAGACTTCTCGTAATAGTTTTAATAATGCTACACTTTACTTGTGAACTCAGCCTTGGCAACAAGGGACGTTAGCGTTGACTGTCAGTGCCCAGGACCTTGTCATAAAGTAACTTACGAACCGCAGCTGTCCTACGCCCAGCTATCCATCACCAACTTCGACCGCATCTTACTCTCCGATCCGGTCCAACGGAGTCGACTATTGCTGAACTTTGACCGTGCTCGCGAGGTTTCCCAGCGCACAAACAGTGACCTGGTGACCATGAATGTGGCCTTGACGGAGGCGCTCATAAATGCGACACTTCAGTACCGAGCGGAGGTCGATGCAAGCAGGAGAGTCCTAACGAATGACACCTATTTCCTCTACAGGTACAGATGAGTGGATGGAAGAATGAATGAATGGATGAATGAATGGATGATTGGATGAATGAATAGATGAATTAATAGATGAATGAATGGATGAATAGATGAATTAATAGATGAATGAATGAATAGATGAATGAATGGATGAATGAATGAATGGATGAACGAATGAATAGATGGATGAATGAATGAATGATTGGATGAATGAATGAATAGATGAATGGATGAACGGAAGAATGAATGGATGAATGAAAGAATGAATGGATCAATCAATCAATCAATCAATCAATAGAATCAGTAGATGAATGGATCTAGTGAGATGTATTCTATTGTCTAATCATGTTTCCTAGCGACATCATAATGCACGACGAACCGATGTTGGATTGTATTCTATCTAAATGAAACCGAGCATAATTCAGAGTCATTATCGATTGGTGATGTTATGTTTATTGTTCAGTTCATTTATATATGACTAGAAGTCAGGTTACCTTGTGTAAACAATTTGAAGTAAGCAAGACATAAGTTTCGACCTGAACAACGATTGCTAGCTAGCAGAACCAGTAGCATTGACGCCCGAGCGTTTTGGCCGCCATCGAAAAGGTTTGAGAGCCCAACACTGTTTAGACTTACTAAATAATTATCTGTCGAATGAGTAATTTCTGACAGCGAGAAGAATGAGCATTAAATAGTGGTTTTGCTGCTATAAAAGTAGGCATAGTAACCTACTTGGTAGACAGCCTTCAAGTAAAATTTGCTGCTCACCGTAGCCAGTAAGGCCCCCATTATTTGTTAGATGGTTTGGGTATAGTGTAAATCATTAAACATAATCGTCAACTTAAACATATATTGTATAGATAGGATGATCTTGTTTTGGAAATGGACTTCGCTACAAATCTTTACCGTGTTGCAGTGAGATAATATAAGTTAGCGATTTAAACTCAGAGTTGGCTCCATTCACAGATATGGTGTAAGCCAAGAACTCATTGACAACTTGGAGATGTTATCGAAGGATTTCAACGCCATAAACAGTAGCTTTATCTCCAAGGCAGAGGCCTGTCTTATTCAACAACCAGACGTCGCGGACTTCGCCGACATGATCTATCGACTCAGCACGGACTTCTTCCAGGAAGACTCTGTCACCGGAAGCCCAAGTCCTGTACGACAGAAGCTGGAGGAGTGCCTCGAACAGGAGAACTGGCCGTTGGGACCCAAGAACGGTGACCTGGCTTGTGTTCGCACCCTCAAAATCGGTCCTCAAATGACTTCATCCAGCCTGGACGATTATTACGAATGTGACGAAACAAACTACACGTACCTCCAAGTCCAGAAGAACAACCTCATCAGAGCCAAGGATGATGCTGACCAGGCTATCTTGAAGCTAGACGATATGGTAGACAGGTATGGTAGAACCATCATTTTCATTTTCGGCGACACCTCGGTCAACTACCTGGATCGGATTGAACATCAACGTTGCGTTGAGTCGCTCCAGAACGCTTCGGCGGCTTGGATGCCCAGACTGGAGGACTTCGTGCTGAATCACGCAGCAGTCTACATCAACACCTCCTGTTGGGATGTCAAGCTATCCGTTCTGGACGAGATCGAAGGGTTCCTGGATCTTGCTATGGGTCCAGACTCACTGGTCGATTCGTCAGGGTGTTCGAATCCAAGTCAATCATTCGATTCCTGTCGCTGGTATCTGCGTAAGGATTGGCAAGAGATCCTCTCGGATCGTTCGTACGTCCTGTTTCAGTCCTATGCGGACGCAACGATCAAGGCTTCGCTGGACGCAAGCGCGCTGCATCAGTCCATCACTGCTCAGGTGAACAGTCTGATCACCGACCTCGAAGCAATGGAGACCTTTCTGCTTGAGCCACTCCATCGCTTCTTGAACTCCTCGAGCGGCATGACGAAGATGGAGTTGAAACAAGCGATGTTCTCCACCGATGTCAACATGAAGGAAGAGGCGCGTCGCCTGGCCAACCAGAGGTACATCGAGGAGTGGCAACAGCTCGTCAACAAAGTCATAGACGTCCAGTCGAATGTCAAGGACGCCATTCGCAATGCCTTCAACCTCACCATCCCAGCCCTCAACACGTCCCTCATCAACAACTTAGAACTCGTCCAATACGTCAGGAAACTACAGACCTTCAGAGTTCTACCAGTGGCGGCCGATACAGAGAATCCAGAGACTGCCATGGCAACCATTGTGGAGACGCTCTATGGCGACTATCTCCAAGCGATGCAGAGCGCCCAAGCGAAGATTACGCTGGCCTTCAACGTTCTCGAGACGGCGTCGAGCGATCTTTGCGAGGAACTGGCCACCTATGCAAAGAACGGAGAACTAGACGAACAGTTCATAAAGTAAGTATCACCAAATCTTCCTAGGAGACAGACTGACAAGAATAAAGGCACACAGATTTATGAAGAAATGAATGACTAATTCAATCGACTGTTAGTAATCTGTAACAGTAGTGGACTGTAGCTAAGCTATAAGCTGTAGCTATGCTGTAATCCTATACAACAGGAATTTTTAAAATTGATGTTGCGTTGGCAGTAAAGCAGTTAACATGGATTCTTATTTTGCCATAATATCTTCGTATTCATCTCAATTCCATCTTCATCCTCACTTTCTGCTTTGTTTACTTAATCTCCATGATCAACTAAATTGCTTACTCAGCTTTACTTTCTTCGCCTCTTTCGTCTTTATCTCCATTTCGTCATCTTCATCTTCTCGTCTTTCACTTCTAATTCTCTCATTCTTCTTCAGAGACAACTTCATCAAGGTCGACATCTTCTACAAAGACCTCAGTTACGAGAAGATCAGTCTTCAGGTCAGCTTTGAGCTGATGAGCCTCTTCAGTGAGCTCGGAGGTCTACTCGGTCTCCTCCTCGGAGCCAGCATCCTCACTCTTCTCGAGCTGTTCGATTTCATCCTTCTTCTCGCGGTCCATAACTTCCGGGAACGCCGTCGTAATGGAGACGCCAAACAAACTGTGGAGAGTTCTTGCGGTAATCATAGAGGCGCGGAATAAAACACAACCATTGCCATAGAAGCGACGAACTGACTGCGGTCGTTGCAATACGCACATCACTGAATAAACTGGTCGTTGTCACTGAATTGTAAAGCTTTGGTATATGGTTTGAACATATAACACTCAAAATGAATACGTCGTCATGTCGAATAAAGCCTTTATCAACTTAGAAAAGCGAGCTCTCGCTAAGGGAACAGGTTTTTTTTAAATGATTAATTTTTTACGTCTACAGTCGCTTAAAGAACCTAACATGTTGCCATGGAATCCCATTGTAATAAACGTCACCAGCGTATGACATGTAAAATAAACGGTTACTGTCGTCGTGGAAACCAGATCTCCCGAATGACAATAGCAAATAATAGCCTACACGAATATCATAGACTTCTTAATGACAGCTAATTATAGAGCTGTTCTCGGCCTAGGCCGTTATTGTCTTCAGAAAACTTGTAAATAGACTGCAATTTATTACATAATACCGTTTATGGCCTTTAACAGAAGTAGGCTACAAAGACGTGATCGGCGATGACAGCATAGATGTACGCCTACGGTGGGTTAGGGGGTCCCGAAAATATGTAGGGCCTACGTACGCAAATATAATTTTCTAATTATGACGTACACAATACGGAATATTAAGATCAGAACTGTAAACCCAATCACAGACTATATTCCTGCTTAATCAATTCTATGTAGCATTAAAACCTCAAAATGCAAGAATTGATAGTGTTTCATTTCTTCGTAACAGTTGAAAAATGACACAGCTAACCTCTCCAATTTTATGGTAACAGCTATATGGAAGGAAAGAAGTATTTACATTCCAATCATGCTAGATCCATTGTTAGTAATAATAATATCCTTGTTTAATTTAAACTGACAAACCATGTATTAGTACGAACGGTTGATGACAAATTATTAAAAGATTAAAAGAGTCGACTTAGTTATCAACAGCCATGCAAGGCGCTCATTTCGTTGTACGTCCGATTTAACTAATGATCCTAGCGAAAGGAACAGTCAGCCATGGGGATATGGGAAGCGAACTCACTTCCTCAACTCTTCACACCAGTGTGTTGTTATCCGTTAGTTCACGTCCCCCATAATATAGATAAAATACTAAGATTTTGAAAACTATAAATTTCATAGTGGAGACGACATCATATTCTGCTGGATCACAGATCAAATTACATATACAGTAAACAACAATTGCAAATAATATCAGAAGATCTTTAATTACTTTAAAAAATCATAAATCCAATTACAGAAATAAAAAAAAAACATTATTAAAACACATATTTCAGATGAACCAGATCTATCATATTTCAGATTGAAACAAATCAGACCTGGAATGAGAACAATGAAAATCAAAGTATTGTTCATGCCTTCCTATGTAGTATAAGCTGTATAGTTGGGTAAGGCAAAGCAATAGCTCGGCATACCGCTAACAACATTAGTAGTCATAGACAGGGCCCTGGACTGGGAAAAATTTTAACCGATATAGCAATAACATAGAACATTAACATAGCATTTTCCAAAGGCACAGCCTGAACCTTCATCTAACTGATCTAAACACAAAAGTGTTCTGAGCAGAATTATATAAAACGCTACAGATCCATAGGAATATTGTTGCCAGATGAGCTCCCGTCGACGAGTGTGGAATCTCTAAATCTGGCGACCAAAATATAACCACACGACATCCAGTAAATTGTATCACACTCGTTTGGTCACTGAGCCAAGGAAACCTGTACCTAGACACTTCAGTATCAAAAACGCAACACTCACACTTCATTCTATTTGACAGTTGGAAGAAAAGCTCAAAACGCATATTGCCAAAGTCTCAGTCTACTCAAACATTGCATTTTGAACAAAGTTGTCCAACAGATGAAAACTCTTCCCTATGGTTTAACTTTAAGATGATCTTATGAGATGATCTTATGTGGATCATAATGACGGCACAACAGAAGTCCTTATAGATAGTGAATTCACCATAAACTGGGGAGGGGTTCCATTTACCTTACCAAGGCCTATAGGAACAAAAAAACAAACCTATTATCTACAACATCCGCGCTTACATGACAACATCGTCATGGCAACCGACTGCTACTATGCTCAGCGTCTCAGCAAAAACTCTGTCAGCCAGCATCGTCATAGCAACCGTTCATTGACAGCGGACCCAGCCGAGAATGAGCACAGAGAGTAAAGTCCCCAAAATCAGCTCTAGATGAAGAACTCGCGTTTCTTCTGAACCTCCGGTTGGTGTGTGCTGCCCGAGGCGATGGCATAGTCGGGACTGTCAAAGTAGCGAGCGTCCTTTGCTTCGTACGTTTTGTATTCACGCTTCTGCTTGTAGTAGTAATGGAAGAGCAGAAGGAGGATGCAAATGATGATTACCAGCCCAGCCCCAAGACAACCTACAAAGAAAAGCAGACTAATATGACCAGTGGAACAGAAAAGGAAAAAATAGAACGTAAGAGTTAGAATGGAATAGAAGAAAATAGAACTCAACAGCCTGCACAAGAACAGAATATGACAAACCATAGAATGGAATAGAATAAACAGGACACAATGTGAAATGGAACAGAATAATACATGACTGAAAGAACATTGCTAAATTTAACCACATTACCATCACATGGGAATAGTGAAGCCCAAGTAAGATTTTAAACTGTGCAATCTGAATGCCAAGATATAAACGAACACAGACCTCCGAGTATGGCTGAATCCCTGGACGTTAGACCTTGCGCCTGGCCCTCTCCAAATAAAGGTGGAGAAGTGGTATTGAGGCGGAAGGACGGCGTCGGCCGGAATTCCATCGCTTCCGGAACGTGCGTGTACTCCTCGAAGCCACACATATCCTCACGGATCTTACCTGAACAAACAACAGAAGAAACGATATAGCTTGTGCTGGATAAACTTCAATCAGGCTGTATGCCTGACATGTATTAAAGAATTGATATGACAGAAGCTTTAAGATGCACAACTGACATTGTCCGTGGATCTGTAAGTCCTATGAGATAAAACCTTCCACAGATAACACAATGTGTCTAAAGTCATCTAAAATTAGCAGAAATTCTAAACTGTTGGGTTTGGAGCACCTCTGGGTAAACATATTTGAGGGGCGCTATATGAATCCTCTGAACATATGAAGAAGTCAACCTTTAATCCACACACTCCTAAGTTGTCTGAGCAGCAAATGGGTTAGCCTACTCGTATGAAAAACATTGTGAATCACTGTAATGCAACAATGTCTAACAGAAGAAACAATATAGCTTGTGCTGGATAAGCTTCAATCAGAATGTTGATATGTGGATATTATTAACAAACAATTGCCAATGCTGAATCCCTGGACGTTACACCTTGCGCCTGGCCAAATAAAGGTGGAGAAGTGGTATTGAGGTGGAAGGAAGGCGTCGGCTGGAATTCCATCGCTCCTTTCTGTCCTGTCTTATCCTGTCTTTAACCAGCCTCACTCAGAGGATTGGTCACACTATTAACAATTTGGGCCGACGCCATCTATCCTATTGTACAGTCCTTGCTTTTTCCAAGACTACATACCTGGTGGCTCTATATAAACGTTTGAGCCACGAGGATCCTGGAAGACACGCGAGAGTGGGAATTGGTTGTCCCACTGCGCTCGGAACAGGCAGCCACGATATCCATCACCAGGACGTGTAGTTTCTGCAAAATAAATAATCACAACTTGATATAGGTCTATCCTACGACAAGACAACGCATTGTAATTAAGCAAAACGGGTAGTGCATGATCGTTTAATAGCTTTGACATAGGAAACTGTCAGAATTAGTAATGTTTTAGTTGCCCAATCAGAGATTTAGTCACAATATTTACATCATGCATTTAGATACTATATATTACTAAATAGTTTTAGCCTCGGTTAATAAAAACTGACACCTAGGAGTTTTAGTTACATTTTGAGTCTGTAGGGTCTAGTCATTAACCCACTTTTTTATCTCGTTAATAAGACCTCAAATAATCAGAATATAACCAAACAGATTGAGGTGGAGCAGAGTCAGAACAGCGTAAAACCGAATAGAACAAGGAAGAAAAATTACAAAAAGAACGAATAGAGCAGAATAGAATAAAACAGAACTACAATAATGTAGGACAGAAAAGAACCTGGTAGAACCGACCAGATTAGATACACACAAAATAACATTTCAGAAGCAGAAAAAACGGGTAAACATTGAAGATAAGCTAATACTTATCTGTACAGTGTACATATTCTTATTTTTTAAGCTAGGTTTGAAATTATCCCCCAAATAATTTTATCAAAGAGAACATAGGCGTTGATTTATTAATAGCCTTACCCGGCTACTAATTAATTAATTATCCATTCACACATTATAATATTAACACATTATAATATTAATCAGAACATCAACACAAAACCAAACTATTTCCATACAAAGAAATTAATTCTCATCTTTACAGACGAGAATGCAAGAAAAGAGAACAATTACCATCTTCGCAGATGAACAAAATACATATAAATATATAAGATTCCTGACCATTCCTGCCAAAGTAGATGTAACGAGGGTTGTCAAGTCGAGTATCGGAACTTGCTATTAAGTCCCAGGTCTTAATTGCAGGTGGGTAATCATCAACCTGGAACCAAAGTACAAAACTTTATCAACCAACCAAGCAAAAAGCATTAACTTTGCTCATCTAACATTATCTAACAAAGCCCCTTCCAACTTTTAACTCAACTACCTTAGAAGAAGAAGAAGAAGAAGAAGAGCAGTCCCTATAGCTAGGCAGTCATGGTATGAAGTATTAGCGACTTCATTTTCTACGCCTCAGTATATGAAGGCAGGTGGCCCCTTGCTGTCTTATCATCCCACCGACTGTGTACGGTCAGTATACTCATCACAGCTGAATTGGCTGCATTACCATATCTAAATTCACCTGCTAAAGGTGACATTAAATACAGTGACATTCACTGGGACAATAGGCTGCAGAATTCACATGCTCAATTGATCAAAATTGGAAACTCAAACTACCATGTCTAACCTTAGCCTCCTTTGCCTTGTCTTACTTAATATTCCTTCAACCTTACCTTCTCTGTTTTTACTAAATCAAACACGCACCCTACCTCAACCTACCATAATTAACCTACCGACCTTACATAACCTTATCTTTCCAAACTCCAGCCTATTTTACCCTAAGTCATAAATATATAAGCTGACCCACCGCAAGTATCAGCGTCCTTCCAGAGTTGATCCTTCGAACGCTGACCACATGTTGCTGACCATTCGTCAGGTCAACATTCGGAATGTCCGTGTTGACCTCGTCTCGATAGAAACCAACATCAATGATAACTTTTATTCCACCTGTAAAGAAGAAACAGTAAAATAATTAAATGTGATGCTTAATGACTGTAAACAAAGGTCACATGTAGGAAAACAAGCAAGACCAAGGTAAGGATTACATGGGTTCTCAGCGTTTCCCAAACTCTGTTCTATGGAACCTTAGGGTTCCATGAGGTGAAGACAAGGGCTCAGCGAAAAACATTAAGTGTGAACAATAATCTTCAAACAATTTAAAATAAATAATACTAATTTTTCATAGCAGGCCTTTTGCTTTAACATCTGTGTATAACTTTTTTATAGAAGTGAATTCATATGTCATTGTCGTCGATATTTGTTTTATTATTAATCAAATCTAGGCTAAAACTCATAACTGTCTGCATTCTCAAGTGTTGGTAGGCCTACCTACAACAGAATATGTTTTGTTTTGGATGGGGTCCACCAAAAATATTTAACATCAAAAGGGTTACATGGCCAAAAAAGATTGGGAAACGATGAGTTAAATACAGTATGTGAATATGCATATTTGCTATGCAGAACCTCACTATCGTGCAAGCTTAAGGTATATGTGAGGTAAATCGTGAAGAAGCCACGCTCAAAAAGGTAAGTTGAGGTTAGCTAAAGTTAAGACCATCTAGACTGGGAGAACATAGGAAAGTCAAAACACAGTAAGGTAAATAATGGTATAATTATCGATTTAAACATTTCTTAAAGCTGTCGATTCTAGAAAATTCTAGTCTAGCCTTCTAGTTGAGTCTAGTGAGCCTAGTCTAGTTTGATGAAGGATGCTCTCTGATGCAAGGTATTACAAACCGTTGTTGTTAACTTCGATGGAGATATATTCAGGCGGTACTTTATCACTTCTGATAAACATGAGGTACCCATGCTTTTCCTGGGTGGAAAACCCAATCAAAATGTTCTCCTCATCCGTTGAAATGTCGCCAAAGGCAGGGTCAAATTCATAGCGAATCATGTAGTCTGGCTGCATTGTCACTCCCATCTCTGGAACAGCAGATCAGAGATGACATCTCAATCACCAAAACGAAGCCATGATTCACTTTTTAAAACAGCCAATCACAAAAATAATGTATGTTTAAACAACAGTGTTTAGTTTGGATACTTGTTAATCATTTGTGTTTTATTAGCTGCCAAACCACATCAAGTCAACCCTCTCATCAACAACCATTGACTCACCTCTTCCACAATCCCATCCTCTGAAGGGAGTATAAGCACAGTCACAAGTATATCTTGAATACCATTCCAAGCAGATTCCATTGTTGTAACATGGATTGCTCTCACACTTTGGGTGACAACCTATAAAGAGACACAAGTACAATGTCAGAGCTCCATTAAGGAATAACTTTGAATATGCCATAAAAGTAACTAAACTAGACCAGACCACATCAGATATGACAAGACCAGACTACAATAGATCATAATACACTAAACACAATAGTTATTTGGCAAAACATCAGCATAGGTCAGATTAAAAAAAAACTAAATTAGAATACACTACACCAGACTAGAATACTCACTAGAATACACTTTACTGAACTCGATTTAAACACTAGACTAGATCAGAACAGTCAAGAGCATACTAGAATTCATTCTTGACTACAATAGGCTCAATTACACTAGACATGAATGGATTCTATTAGCAAATACAGGATTCAACCAGGCTTGATTTACACATCTATCTACTAAAAAGCATGGTTCTCGTTCATTTCATCGCAGATCATTTCGTCACATTTTAAAAATCACACTAACCCTAACCTTGACCCTAAACTACCCTCATCAGGGGCGTCCAGTTAGGGGGTCTGGAGGCAAATGCCTCCAATTTCAGGTAGGGAGGGAGAATTCTTTGCATCTTAAGGGGAATATCTTGCCTTCCTGGCACTTAGGACTGGGGGTTTCCCTCCATCACTCACAGGGATTGACGCCCCTGACCCTCACCACGCATAACCTGACCCTAACCGACCCTGACAATGCCTAACCAATATGTGGTGAAATGATCTGCTATGAAATGATCTGCGACAAAATCAATGCGACGAAATTAACGGTGACCAAAAAGCAAACCAGATGCTTTTAATAGGTGCTTATGTCGGCCAGTACTAAAAAGCAGATGAAACTTACCAGCTGAGACACCATAGGAGACCTCGCCCCGTTCAACCTTTCCCCGAAGATCCATCAGAACCCCGTTGACCTGCATTGCACGGATGCAACCAACAAATCCTTCACTGTAGTCAACAGCAGCACCTGAAACAAAAGACGACCATTAACCTCTAATCGTATCTCATCTCCACCTGCAGCGTTTATATTAATAGGCAATATAATATATTCAGCACTGTCATCACAGAAATAATCATAATCATGATCATTAAAAGCATCTCATTTTTATCACCATCATTTATAATTATGATATTAACAATCATTAAAATTACCATCACCATCATAGAAATCTTATCTTCCTCTTTATCAACTGAGCCCAAAGGGAACTATATGTTCAATTACAGTGCTTGATCATCATCTATTTATCTATTTGATACCACCATTTCTAAAAATTATCGTAAACTGCTTTATCTGTACCTTTTCCATTAGCCTGCTTACCTTTACATTTACCTCTTAACCTTGTACTTATACCACCACTTTTAACTTATACTTATTTACCTTTCAAATTATCCCAAACTTACCGATAACAAGAGGACTCGTGAGCACTAGCTCACGAAACTCCTGGTCTGAAGGTTCATCAAGTTCGACAGGAGATTGAAGGTCGACTCTCAAGGTCGCCTGGTTACGGTTGCGCTCCACGTGAATCGTGTGCCAATTGTCGTCATTCAGTGGATAGGCCGTCATCTTCTCCAGTGTCTGGATTCCGTTTCCAACATCGAAACGAAACTGGATTATATTTCCAACTGACAACAGACAATTCAGCAACATATTGTATTGATAATTGGCAACTTTCTAAGAAAGAGATAATGGAACATGGTTCATATGGACAAGAATAGAAGTCTCCACTCAAGACTGAAATGACACAAGAGATTGTGTGAAATGAACATCTAGATCCAGCAAATGAGAAAGGTCAGTCATCAAGAACAGTTCTAATATCTGACATAACCAGGGAAAAGCTCTCGAATGACCTGTTGAATAGTAACAAGTCCGGTGATTAAAGATTGATTTTCAGGACAATGCAAAACTGATGCAGCACATTTTATCAAGGATATCTACTCAAAAGCCCAGACAAGCAAAGCAGAACAAGATCAACTAAATAAATAAATAAATAAATAAATAAATAAAGGCAAATAAATAAACTGAGTAACAGCAACAGCAAACAAACAAACAGAAAGACGGTACTAACTGACTAACAGACGGATTGTCGAGGCTACTTGGTCATCCCGAGTCTAGATGGTTACCAACTAGAACTTGCTACCTCAGTCCCCTGGGACCAACTATTCTTCATAAACTCCTGATTAGTTCCATAAGCACTTGAAAACTGCCCTCTTCATCAATGAAGACACTGGCCTGAGATTGGGATGCGACTGACTTAAAATGGAGCTATATAAATACTTGATGACATTGGTACTTACAGACGAGTCGGACTTCGATGAAGTTGAATGGTCCTGTGTTCTGGAGAACGATTCCATTGAGAGCCGTCGTTCTCATCTGGAACCTAATGTCACCAGATGTCACTCCGCCATACTTTGGCAGCTCAATGGTTGCATCCTCCTTACGAAATGTTACCACGTTCTGGAACATGGCTGCAAAGTACATTCGGATTCAAATAAATGCGATTGCATATATGAGTCATCGTATTGTATGACACCTAGTGATCAAATTACATCGCCTGTTACTATACTATTACTATTAAACCAAAACATATTAAATTTAATCATTAACATCTTAAATAAGATCATGAGTCTGTGTTGAAATAACATGTTTTCCTAAGACAAAACATTACTACAGCAAAAGTTGCTACTCCTTCTACAAAATTTCTTAAAAACTGACATTCAATCTGCAAAAATTTTGAATTCTGCGGCAAAAAGATCAAATTGTCACTTCATTAAGTTTAGTTGAAACTCCTTCTCTTTTCTTCATTACCATTACGAGCCATAAATTACGTACCATATGAAACAAAACATATAATAACTTACTGTCTCCTTCGCAGCGAAGAGCCCCGAGGATGTGCTTCCCCCATTTCTCGTCCCCAATATTTCCCGTGTCTCCAAAGTGCAGTTCCACGACGGGCAGTCGGTCCTTCTCCGTAAGAACTCCATCATCGAAGATGTCCTCCCTGGGAATACTTGAGTCGCAGTTACAGGGGTTGAGGCCGACGCCTCCTCCACCCGTCCTACACTCACTCTTCAGGCCACAGGAGCATTTGCCTGAGTCAGGGGCTGAACCGCCCCAGTAACGCTCCACCATCCGTTCGCGGCCAACCCACCAACCCCAGCTGGGTACGTTTGGATCAGCGCTCCCTGAAATAGAGAGAAACGACAGTTCTCACTCAGTCAGCAAGGGAAAAGGAATTGGTCATTTTGGGAAGTACATCAAAAGCCACTGTGAGTGTCACCATAAGATAGAACAGTCGATTGATCAATCAGTCAACCAATCAAGATATCAGGGAATAAATCTATCAATCAATTAAACATGCAATTCAAATAATTAACAAACTGTCAGTCAATCTACTGTTCATTCCATATAAATTGTCTGAAGTCCCTTGCAGACAAACTATCTTACAGCGTCAGCATATATCTCTTTAACCATCTGGTCCTTCAATGAATACAAAACTGGCAAAAACATCATGGTGGTCAGTGTGGGGCAAAGACAATAATCGGATGAAATAATAATCATAATAAGTTAAACTGGGCAAAGTGGCTCTCTGAAGCACCTTTTTCACTGAAAAAAAACCCATCTGCATAGGTTAGCTACTCCAACCTTTCCATATTTATGCAATCACAGGAAATAATAGCAACAATAAGAAGTAACTTTTATGATGCTATGAAAATAGCAGGGAACCGTTGTAACTATCAATAATAATAATTAATAATACTAATAAGAAGAACAGTACATGGTGTGCTGACTAATAATTCTAATAATGATAAATATTAATAACAATCCAATGATATCTCACCTGCGTCTGTGAGTAACTTCGACTGAAAGCAGGTGTACTTGATGTACTGTTCACACGTAAATGCTCGACTGATAATCTCGTCAATTTCTTCTTTAGCTGCATTGTAGACGATTGGACGGACGTAAGATCCGGCTTCCGGATAGCCATCAACCAACATCTCATCCATCGAATCATGGGACAACTCCATGATGGAATTCTGGAATTCTACAAGCAACCATAAATAATATTTTTACAAAATAATATTTATAATAAAAATCTAATAATATGTTAGTAGAGAGAACATCACTTCTTGAAAGAACCGTCGGGCCTCACCTGGGCAGATGGTTATGTGGACAAGTGATACTGATGAATTTTTCGGACGGAATTTTATCTATTTCACGGCAATTAATATAAACATAATATAAACAATTATAATAAATAATTAGCATTACCATTAACAGCGCCAAAAAGATACTGGGGCAAAATTATACTCTTGTCCTGGTACCTTTTGAAGCACAGGGGCAAAAACCCGGTTGTAAATTTGGAGTTCGCTCCTATGCATGTGGAAAATGCATTAATACATGGGATGCAACAGTTATATTGACAATCTGGTGAGGCTGCAAACCAAACAGCTGTGAAAAGATCAATAGTGCCACAATAACCCAAATGCATGCCTTAGTGGAATTGACCCAGGAAATACTACATAAATTCAATCAACTCCTACTCACAGAATACTCTTGTTTTGCATGCATTTGAACCTTGGACCTATTAAAATTGTTTGTCTTCTCTTTCTTTACAAAGCTTTGGTGTTTCTATCAGAGATGAAATGGAAACATGTCACTTTTTAAACCACATATCAGTTGAGTCCAGCATTTTAACACAATTTTTTGCCTAATTAATAACTTTTATAGATAAGAATATACTTACAAATCAACAGCAGAATTGGTAATTTAAGTTAAATATTAATCTAAAGTAAAAATGACAACAAAGAGAAGCAACATGTATGATCTTTGCCTACGTCTGAAAACACAGTTGACCGGAAACGCATTGAGAGGACCAGAATCATCGATGTCGATCATCATTTGCTTCTCTGGAAGTAGCGGATACAGTAGTTTTGCCTCTTCACAGGACACTAGGTACTTGGCTGGAAGTCCACAAGTAAGCAACAATGTACACACAATGTACAAACTATGTACACACAAAGTACAAACCATGCATAATCAATGTACAAACCATGTAAAAACAATGTACAAAAATGCACAAACAATGTACATACAATCTACAACTACAGAATTATTTAATTACTTATTGTAATCTCATGGTCAGTGTGGACAAACTTTTTTTCTGTAATATAATAGAAAGTCTTCATTCAACCATTCCAATCATCTAGTTTGATTGGAATCTAGTGCCTTATTTTTTGTTACTCGTAGTTGGTACAGGCAACCACTTACATGCACCTTACCTTAGCATCAGTTAAATCACACTTTTCCATACCATACGCTACAATACCTTACCAGGATATATCTTTCGAAAACCACAGACCTGTATCACCACTTAAAAAAACGAAACCATGCCATCATTTCACGCCAACCAAACGCTACAATAATGTATGACTGCAATGAGATATGAACTCATACGTCACAGGATTTTTTAATAAACACCATTTACCATACCATACCATTTACCATACCATACCATTTAGAAACAATCTTGACATACTACACCTGAAAATATCACAATGAAGACTTAATACTTGATTGGTTAGACTGCCTGATTTGAACACAGAGAGTATG
This sequence comes from Bimastos eiseni, assembly GCA_959347315.1. NCBI lineage: Eukaryota > Metazoa > Annelida > Clitellata > Crassiclitellata > Lumbricidae > Bimastos > Bimastos eiseni. The sequence goes on from OY365814.1 coordinate 5,825,795, forward strand.
GAGCAAACCTCACCAAGATGGCTAGTGTTCAGGGTATTTCAGCAAGCCCTTTAATTGCAATTGTTCATTGTCATTCAGAAGGGGGGGACATGAAGTAATGGAGAACACAGAGCTGAGGTTGCTAGCCCTTCTTTCACTAGTTGGCGGCGTTTGTTAAAAAGAGATGTATAACATAATGGGTGCCTTGCATGACTGGTGATATTCAAATTCGACTTCTGTAATGAACTGTCATCATCTGGTCATACTGTACTTATAATCATACAGCGTTTTATCAGTTTTAAATTAAATGAAAATTATTATTAATCACGCTCTGTCATAATCATGGTCACGCTAAGGCTGTTAGGGCATGTTCATTAAAAATGCCAATGTATTGTACCCTATGTGATCCTAACACAACATACAATACCTCACTTGACTTTAGCTTACTTTTGGCACACTATAGCAAGATGTCTTATGCTCTAGACACCAGTCTAATTAAAGATACCAATAAGAAAGCAATTGCTAAGTTGAAGCCATTACGTACAGGTGTGGCAGACTGCTCCAGCGTATCCAGTGTCTCCACAATCACAAGAAAAGGAATCATAGTCCTGTGAACAGATTCCTTTGTGCTCACACGGATTAGGATCACACCTGAAACAAAAAAAACATTTTTTTACTAATCAAATAATTAAATCAGTAAGAAACACTGAAATAATTATATATTTTAATTAGCAAGCATGCATTTTTAATTACATTGGTTTTAATAAACGAACTTTTTTACTAATGTATTTTAAATAAGCTCAGAAATCATTAAACATATAAAAACTAGTCACTCACTCACAAACCCTATGATTGGAAATTGTGGAAACAGTTCACAAACTCATTCACTTTTAAATTTCTACAAGTCATTCACACATTCAGACACACCATTCTTTCAAGATCAATCCTAAACACATCTTCCTCTTAAAACAAGACCTTTACCACAAGAACTAGTTAATAAAATTAATATTAATGCAAACACTAAGATTACATGAGATAGTAACAGATGACAACAATATTAACAGGAGTCAACCAAACTGCCTCGCAGCCTCTGAGGCTCCCATCTGTACTACACCTCACTCTACAGTCACCCCAAGAAGTTGAATGGGGAGTCAACTATATGCAACCAGTGCACGGCCTTTAGATGTTTGTGCCATCCCGTAACCATTCACCCCTATCACAATAATTTCAAGAAACATGATTATAATCACTGCCCAGACATACCATCTTGGACAACAAATCTGGCCCTCTAGATGCCAGCCCTAATCTTACCACACACGCCTTATGATATGCAGAGGATAGTGATACTTCAATGCCTTCATTCTTGTTCTTCAAATTGTCAGGGCTTAAAGTGGGACGGCATAAAACAATTCACCATACCGACCGGCACCTCAACTGCACGCATACCGGCACTTCTACAGACGCCCCTCTGACCTCCTAATCTGGAGAGTAATGGTCTTTGTATCCAGACCGGCACTTCTATTTTCCCACTTCAAGTCCTGAAAATCTCAATGTATATGCATACATTCAGGAACCCAGAAAACTCCAACAAACAATTCATCGCTGACCAGACCTGTCTTGCACCGAACATGTTCCATTGACGACTCCTCCAACATTCTGGATATCTGGAGTCAATGATACAGGATCGCCCTGAATGACAAGTTTTCGGATGCAACCCTGGAACCCTGTCTCACCCTCCGTATCACCTCCTGTAACAGAAAGAATAACATATTATACTGGACTATTAGTAGAGAAATCTAACTATATAAGGCCGATGAAAAAGGACTTTGACTTACACCCAAGAGATAAAATAGATGGAAGATTTTCGGACTGAATATGCAAACATTAAGAAAATGGACTTATAAATAAAACCCTCAGTTGGCCTTATTTTGACATCGTTCTATAAATAAATAAAATTTCCAAAACACATTTAAAATAAACCTCCAATGAGATAGCTTGGACCGGTCCTGAACGACAGCTGGCGATTTGAAACATCCGGACGACCATCGACAATGACGCTGACCCTTCCAGGTCCCCCTGCTTGACCGGATGTGACGTCAATGAGAACGGAATGCCACAGCCCATCCGTGAAGTAATCACCCTCTGCCAGAACATCACCTGCGACAAAAAGTTTTCACACAATCACGCGGTAAATTAATTGACTTAATCCATTAGAATGATTTCTGAAAGGGATACTCTAATGCATATTTATATTAAAATACTAGCTGTTAACTCGTGAGGAATCACGGGTCAGAAAATATAATGGCTCACGATTAACCCGCTTCCTCCCATTGCACAGAAAGGCTGCTACAAATTGCGAGCCAAAGGCAAAAAAGTCAGTGGCCTCTGAAAAACGTTGCTTACACCCGTATATTAGTAACGGCGATTCAAAATCGAGTTTCATTCAATAAGTGTGCATTTCATGTTAATAACTGCAAATATACTTACATTACACAATGTATTTAATTTTAATAACTGCAAATATAGTTAGAGAGACATGAATAAAATGTTTTTGAAACTCGAATCGGACATACTCAGACACGATGTTTAACTAACTAACTCGTAAACAACAGCCTATGTAGATCAGCAGCAATGCTTGCGTGCTGACCAATCACACGCCTTGAATATGACACACATAGGTCACATGATTCAGGTAATTATATAGATAGATCATCATTACTATTATTATAATCATTACTATTATTGTGAATTTACTAAGCATTGCTATCTAATTACCAAGAATCAGCTGATGGCCCTGAGCAATTATAAAAGATACTACTTAATTACCTAAATAATTGACATTAAGATCTTAATTTTGAAGTACTAACGATTTGTTAGGGTGTTCCTAACTTCTGGATTGCCAGAAGTAATCACACTGTACACAAGATAACCGTCACCATCGAGCTTCAGCTGCAGAATAAAAAACATCATTTATCTATTCATCACCTTATTTTAATCAAACAGAAGATTTAGGTTCAATAACCGTTAGCCCCACTAGGTTAACTCAGTCTTCCATTTGCTAGGTGGCATTGGTGAAATGAGCAGAAGGACAGATGGGCGCTTGTATGGCCGACATACAGTGAAATTAGAATCCTGTTAAACTTTTTATCATCTTTCACTATATTGTCATGTAATCTTAATTCATGCTTTTCAGAGTGAATAAGAATATTATTATTATTATTCATTCTGTTACCTAACTGAAATAATAATAAACTTCAGATGTCAGTTTCTCCATAATGATGACATTATTTTCATTCATGGAACAACAATAATCATTCCACAAAACTAATAACTACATAATTGCATATAAAATTGATCAGTTCCTAATAACTTAGTGTAGATAATATTAATGTATCGTCACACAAAATAATGATACAACTGTCAATGATTCATTAATAACTCTTTTAGTAATATAAAAGTTAGACTGGACATCAAAATTTTACAACTGCAGAAAATTAATTGCATTATCAATAACCTTATTCTAAGTAACAAAACCGTCTGGCAAGACCTTCGTCAAGCCGTGCCTACGCAATAACTAGCCAACAGAATAATTTTTTACGGTATTCATTTTTCTTAGGGTTAAAAAAAAATAACTTCTCCAGACTCTAAAAATCAAAGAAATAAAATTAGTATTCGAATACATGGATAACAACATAGTCAAATGATTCTCCCTGGGATGCTTTGAATTCAAACCACTTCAATAAATCTTTCTATCCTCTCCCCTCCCTAAAAATTCCAGCAACTGGAATTTTTCTTCACCAGGCAGCTGTGGACAACCCTTCTGACTTGACTAACCACTAAGTGAATACGACAGAATTTCAAAAATCCAAAAGCTCAAGATCATAAAAGTTCTTAAAAATTACTAACTATAATGCGGCCTCCAGGAGTTGGATTGTGAAGTAGCATGAGTCCATCACGACTGTACGTACGAAAGTCGAAGCTGACTCGAAGTCTTGAGTCGACCGCTTTAGAGACGGTTATGAATGAGTTGACTGAAGGAAACGTTAACGGCACAATGGAGTCGGCCTATTTTAATGCAACAGAAACGTTAAGCAAAGACAGGAAACAAGACTCAGTTAAAAAGCAAGATCATATGTGACTGTAATCATCGTTAAATGATCGAATAAAATCTTATAAAATCTACCATCTCTACTTTCAAAGAACTTACTGGAGTCCTTAATTAATTACCTTATCTCTGCACATTTGTAAAGTTCTTAAACTGCAAAACCCAACTGGCAACATATATCCATGTTATATAAAATACATCACACTATTAGCTAACGACTTCTGAGGCACCCTGTAATAAAATAAACACATACTAAAATAAAAATACACATTATAATTAAATAATACTGCATCAGTCTAAATCATTAGAAATGAAACAAAGACTGTGACCCATTCCTAAATTCCAGTTAAAATCCAAGGGAGTCATCAATACTCGGTTAAACCCGTAAATCATGAAGACAAACCAATGCAGTTAATCATTAAAAGGTAGACAAACATCTTCTGTATGTGTCATGACACTTTATATAGCTCAATTTTCGCTCACAAACATATGCACAATATGTACATTAAAAACAGAATAATAAATACATACACAAGTAGTGATACAATATTTATGACCATTTGAAAACTTAAATTTTTGTCCGGGCTCGAGCTGGGAGTACTTTTGACTAGTTACCTTGAGATGGCGATATATAAATTTTTTACTGATTGAAATGAATGAAAAGACAAAAATAGATATTAATACACAAGGTTAGGTTGCTATCATGAATGACTGTCACATCTGTGCTATGATTGGTCACAATCTAGGACAAAGACAAAATCCTGACCTGACACGCCCCAAAAAAGATCTCCCCAAAGATGGTGAATCGTGGCTGAAACATTCGGGCATCCTTGATGATGTTCATGTAATTGAACCAAACGTTTTCCATGCAACCGGAAAAGTTCGTACGAGAGATCAATCGCTTTCCAGGCTGAAGGAAGTTGTCAATTCCACCAAGATGTATCTATAACAAGCGCAAAGGGAAAGGCTCTCTTAAAATAACTAAAAGAAGCTGTAGATACCAGCTGGCTTTAAATTCAAATACCAAATGACTTCAAAAATAAGAAGGACATAGCTGTAAAATTAAATATAAATCGAGCTACAAAAGATTTTTGTCTGCTAAAATGGCTCTCAAATTAAATACATTGTGCTTCTGAGTAGATGTCTTGAAGGGCTGCTATATAAATCCTCCAAATAAATAAATAAATCTAAGCAAGTCATCAAAATCTGAGAATCAACTTAAATTATATAGAAAATTGTAAGAATTACATATGAATGAGTTTTAAATGAAATCGGAAGCCAATTTAAAATATATAGAACGCTATTTAAAAAAATAGAAAAAATAGCAATGATCAGCAAAATGAAAAACAACAAACTCATATAAAAGAATAAAAGCAATATTTCTATATAACCAAAACATTATTTTTAGCAATATTATTATTATTCCAGCAATAATTCCGTGTAAATCTATGGCAATGTAAACATGTTTTGATAAATATATCTACATTAACTCCATTATATGAAGATGGCAGCAATTTGTCCTTATTAAATAAACATCAATAACATATCATATCTCCAAAACAGTGATCTGACCCAGAAAATTTGAAACGACCTCTGACCTTTCTATCAAGGTCGAGTTGAATGAAGTCACTGGCTGATACGTTCATGATCTGCATTCGATCAACATTGAAGACGATGTCACGAACATTGCGTGTGATCTCCACATCATGCCACTGATTGTCGTCCAGAAGACTTCCCGCTCTCATCGTTGTATCTCCACTGACCTCAGCAGTTGACCCTGAAAATAGGTCAATGTTAATATATACATACATTTATGTAGGTTTTTATTAATCTAATCATTTATCAGTTCGTAATAAGTTGGAGCTGTTTAGATCAACACAAATAAACCAATACAGTGGCTGATCGATTAGAGCGGTCGGCTCGTAACGCTCTGTGTGCGCTGAGGGAGTGGGTTCGACCCTCGTCCGGGGAGTCACTGTGTAGGGACCTTGAGCAAGTCCTTCGTGCACAATATTGCTCTGCAGTAACACTGCAATTGCACCGCCAATGCATGTGCACTTCTGAGCAAAAAAAATTTTTGGAAGAAGGAAGATATCAAATTCCAGAATAAATATGAAATGATTCAGTGTATTTCGTCCTGTGTGTGTGTAATATTATTGTTCTCAAACAGCTTTGACACACATTTTTCTAGATGAAGCAGATGCAATGCATGCATTACCTTTGTGAGGAACTTCAAAGACACCAATCAAGTACCAAGACACACAAATAAACAAAGGCAATGGAAAAATCAATAAATAAATCAAACAGAGAGGAATAAAAGTGATGAATGATTTTTTACCAAGATCCAGGTTGAGGTGAAGACGACCACGGACAAGTTCAAGGATGAAGTAGTCTCCCTGGTTTCCATCCGCAAAGAACAAAAGACCGTCGGCCGTGTTGGTGCGGAACCTGAGCTTGAGCAGGTCGCTCCGCGATTGTATATACTGCATGTCTCCGCTTACATCGTACATTATCCGACTGTTTCCATCAAATGAAGCACTCTCTGCATCTGGAAGAGAAATTAAGTAAGTCAGTGGACCATTTGATGTACAGATATTTAGCAAATACAGTTAAATGACACTCAAAATATGACATTAAGACTAATTGCATCAGCACCCATTTCATGTCTGATCGTAGATGCCCTCCTAGCATATGGCCGTTTACAGCACCATATAAATTGTTGTTATTATTCATTCATTTCCGAAATTTGATACCGTCCTTCTTCCAACATCTTTTTTGTTCAGAAGTGCATGCACACGCCTCGACGGCGCAATTACAGTTATACTGCAGAGCAACGGTGCGCGATGGACTTGCTCAAGGTCCCTACACAGCGACGCCCCGGATGAGGCTCAAATCCGCGCGCTCAGCACAAACTGAACGTTACGGGCTGACCGCTCTAACCGATCGGCTACTATGCCACACCGCTATCTACACTATTATTATACGATCCAGACATTCAGGAAGCCATTCCATAAACATATTTCCTATCATTATTGCTAATTTAACAATGCTGCATGCTATAATAAATAATAATTTTTTTCATTATATTTTCATTATCATTATTAATAGCTAGCAACTACAGTGTACATTGTCATACTCACATTTTTTGGCAGCAAGATACATTCAATCCCTCAGAAGTAAAAAAACTATGGAGAAAAGCAAATTCTGGTGTGGACAACTGTGGTTGAGTAATATTAAAATTAACATCATAATAACAATAAATATCATTACTATAATAAAGCATGATGCTCCCATATTCATATTTCAGTGTGTATTATCATACTGACTAAACTATAAGCTGCTAACATAACCCTATAGATATCGTATACAAATCCCACCAAATCGACATCCATAAAGTTCCGCTCGCAGTGAGATGAAACGGTTCCATCGCTGTGGGTTGATCTTGACATAGCGAGCGATAACTGGGTATGGAAGTTCATTGGTAACAACTGAATTGTCGTTAATATTTGCCAGAAACATCTGGAATTAAATTAACACAAACCATGAATTCACTCAAGTCATGAAGCTAAGATAACAAAAGAATAGAAATGGATGTCTGTCATAATGTCAACAAAATTCATTACACTATCTTCTAATAGTATCATCCACTAAGGGGAAACCAACACTTCTTGATGTACAGTATGCAGGAGTACTTAGCAACCACACATTTTAAGTCTCTACAAATGATGACAGATGTCCAGTCTTCTCCCTCACCATCTGATCATCCAACAACAACAGCAGCATTAGGCCAATATAGTCGAGTTGAGTGATGGGTACAAATGGAGCAGATATCTCAAATCACTGGCTGGGATTTTAACCTCTAACCTCTTGATCCACCCCTTGAAATGTCCTCCTAGGCAACTGATAACCTACTGCTATAAAACTACCCATTAAACACCACAATGACATAGAAAGACTTTTAAATACAAACAGAGAACTAGAAGACGTATCGAAAATCCAAGAAATGGTTCACACCAGTGTTCCCTTTAAGCTGAGCGCATGTGAGTGATCACATGGGCTGTGGGGCCAATGCACTCTAGAATTTAGTGTACAGTGTTTTTCTCTCGATAAAGTAAATATTAAGATGACCTGCAAGCCAATATTTAGCTGAGCAAACTAATAATTGCAAATAAATTGAAAGCTAATTACAATTACATACAATACGATGCATGCATAATCTACTCAAAACACATTTCAGACAAGGGACTTTCTAAGGCTTTCAGACCAGACTCACCATAGACTTTTACATATTGCCTTGATTTAACTATCATCGTATTCAGTCGGACCTGCGTAAAAAAGTGTGAACCATTTATAAAATGTAGCACACACAAAATTTCTTGAAAAATTAGAGCGAACATTGGTTCACAGCATAACTGATTTCTCACAAGAGCACAAATTCACTTGCCATTGGAGTCCCAAATTCGTTCGTGTACACATTCCACGTCTGATTATCCGAAGAAAACCAGATGTAATATTCGAGGATGAATTCGTTGCTTCCTCGTCGCCCCTGAGTGGCGACGGATGAGATGACCTGACGATAGCCAAGGTCAATTCCCAGAGCCTGGGTGTTGTCTGCGGTTCCTGCAGTCCAGGCTCCACCCCCTGACACGCACAAACAGCCCAGAATGGTAACAGAAAATCAGAAGAATGCAGCGCCATATTTACCAGTAGATTAACAAGGTCCCTGCCTATGGGGACATTTCAAGGGGTGGCAAAAGTTGGATTTAAAAAAATTTAAAGTGAAAGCATAAAATTGCAAGCCAGTGGACTAATGTAGAAATGTTCAATTATTGTGTAAATACTGTTGTTAAAGTTTAAATTAATACACTCATTAAGTTAATACTTTAAATTTTTATTTCCATTTTTTTATTTCAAAATGCAATTTCAATTTTGGGAGGGCAGCATAGAAATCTTGGGGAGGCAAATTGTTTAATCCACCCCTGCAAGGATGCTGTTCGATAACCACTAGCTCCATAAGGTTAACTCAATCCTAGTTAACATTAAATGTCATAAATATCGAACATCATTAATATCATAATGACATAGCAATATTAGCATATCATAAAAATACATTATAATAATTAAATAGTTAATATTAATATGTAATTATATATACACATAACAATATACAGTTAATATAAATACCACACAATATTCCTACTAAATGCAATGTCAATTATCCATTGGTCCAGTTAAGTTAGTGAGATAACAAATAAAATAGTTAGATATTTGACACTGTTGTGATACTCATCAGCCATTATGTGTGTTGACTTCTATGCATGATAATATTTACTGACCAATCAGTGACCAGCAAATGATTGGCATGAACAGTTCAACTGATACCCTCCACATCATGACACTGACACAGAGGGGATTCTGTCAAATAGATGGCGCCAGTATCAAATGTGTGTAAGCTACCCGAGGTAAAATTGTGTTCTTGATGTTGATTGGTTGCTGTGCTGTATGTTCTTCTTGCAAAAGCAATCTAAAAGTCAGCCAGACTATAAAATTTATATATTTATCCATAATTATAATTCTTACGCCAGCCATCGATCGGAACAACCTAAATAAACAACGCATGGCCAATATTAAAAAATGTCTTAGACCTATGTGCATACTGGTGCCATCTGTTTATACTTAAGGAATTGCCTACAGAATCCCGCGCATTAAGATCATTGGGTTCAATTGGATCATATTTCAATCATATATATACAATGGTCAATATCATCACTTACCCTTCCATCCACGTAGTCTGGCGTACTGGGGTCCACGAGCCTGGTTGGTGATGGAGGTCGCCCATAGGTTACTGTCTGGAATGTAGCCCTTCTCAATGCCAACTGCCACAGGGTATTGACATGGCTGAGTCATATCAATGCTAGAAGGAATAGCATTTTCTACAAGCAAAGAGAAATTTTAAAACAATAAGTCAACTGATGGAACAATACACTAAACATCAGTGATGTAAATTTAGCCATTAATTTTTTGACTACAAAATTAGCAACTAGCTGTTCTTATCCCCACTGAGGACGACGTTATTTCTTGATATTAATGTTTTAGGCTACTTTCAAGTACAACACTGTAATAATTGACAACACACTAGAACAATTTCATACAGCAGAACAAAACGATTGCCATACAGAAGAGCATACAGCTGCTTTAAATGCAGCATGGAAACATAGAAACCCATGTTAGACAATAGTAGGCCAAGATCAAGCTTATACTGTAATGGTGAAGTTTGTGTGATGTATCAAGCATGTACCAGCAGCAATCAGCATGTATCAATATAAATAGTGACCAATTACTCCCTTTAACTACTATCACGCATTTCAACATCATTTACTTTAAAACCATGAGAGCATTGATGAGGCTGTTATATTGAACGGAATCAACTACTCGGCTTATGATTCATTAAACACCAAACCACTGCACACCTGTATCGAACCCAAACTATGCCTTCCACAGGTAATAGCGTCTTTACACAGGGCTGCTCTGGTCTTTTAAAGTCGTTTAAGTCTCTTCGAATAATGCTAAAAAGGTAAGAAACTCACGCGAATCAACTTTAGTCGCAAACAGAGCGATTACACCCACGACAACAAGAAGTAAAACATTCTTTTTAACTCCAGCCATCTCCGTTTCATATTTCAATTCTCACAACAACATTACGGTTTACAAAAGCGTCACGTGACTACAGGTGTGCAACACCTGAGCCGCTAGATGCCGTTGGCTTCGGGTATGATTTCAAAGCGGTTGAGGTAAACCTGGCAGCTCCATCGGCTGAATATATAATCCAGCCAGGGATGTAATGTAAATCCTCGAAAATGTAAAGATATGATCTCGAGACCGCGGTCTTGGTCTCGAGACCGGAAAACTGCGGTCTTGGTCTTGGTCTCGAATGCATCGGTCTTGGTCTTGGTCTCGACTGCGTCTGTCGTGGTCTCGGTTTTAAAGGAATGGTCTTGGGATTGGTCTCCGTCTTAGATTAGTGTTCTTGGTCATTTGCCGTATCAGAGCAATTGGTTACATTGCTCAATTCTAAACTCTCTCTCCTCTCTACGACACACATTGTGCATTTCCTTTGTGGTTGTCGGCACTTCAACAAGGCTAAATACAACAGGGCTATAATTAAAATTATGAACTAAATTAACAGAAAACGATATAGTTATTTTATCTAAGATGTTGATGATGCTAGTCAAAAATATACAACGAGATATGATACTACTGCCCTCATCTGGTTAAAATGAATTAGAACTGGACATAATTGCAGCACAATTCGATATACATGTAGGACTTCGGACAATCGCGTTGACTCGATACAGCGCTCGTGAATAAGCTGGTGCCCTGCGATTGGCTATCGAGTGGCGCTCTGTAAGTTTGGCGATTATGATTATGATAATATTCCTGGTAAACTGATGGCTCATATTGCTCATCGACTGAGCATTAGGTTAGACCTTGGCCTACAGTTAACAAGTCACTTACAGACTTATGCACGTTTATCCTGCACGTGCATCTTCTTGAGTTTTCTAATTTAATGCAGGGTTTCCAGAAGTTTAAAAGGTATAGGCCTACCTTGTTAGAAAGACTGAGAAATTTTCTTGTTATATCAATCAATAAATCAATCGAAAAGATTTGACATACATGTAGCCCCCATTCAAGATATACTCAGAGGCGCTTCCGGCCCAAACGGGCTGAAAAAGACAGTTCCAGAGACAGTTTCCAGAGATGTTTAAAATGAAGATGAGGAGTTCCTATAGGTAGGCCTAGGAGGCGGAACTCTAGGGTAGTCCATTCCATACGGTTGATCACACGACCGAGAAAGCCCGACGATAGATATATGCCTGCATTATAGAAATGCTTGCAAAAGGAACGATCAGGTCACCGTGAACGGTGAACCGCAGCGCGAAGTGGTCCTCGACTATAAGCTTATATCTATATATATATATTTATTAAAAATTATTATAATATTATCTGAAACTCGATTGAATCAGACTATGCACATGGTAGGCTTATTAAAAAACAACTAACATAGGCCTATTGTAATGGCTCGCGGCGTGACAATCCAAGAATACCAATAAACGAATATTTATTATTAGACCCTACTATTTTATTATCATCATCATCATCATTATTATTATTATTATTATTATTATTATTATTATTATTATTATTATTATTATCGATCAATCCTGGCTGAGACAGGGCTAGGCCTACTTAACTTCTCCAGATATGCAGGCGCAGTATAGGCCTACGCCTACCGATGAGGCAGCGTTAATGCTCTGGGGTAGAGGCAATGAGTCCAGGACATCGAGCTTGTAGTCGGATAATATAATATTCACGGATTTAAGAATTTACCGGACAAGCTAGACAGGCTATTTTTTGTAAATTAAGCTTATTCTCGACCATATATGTTGAGACTTGTATTCTGACTTGGAGGGCAGGTCAATCTAATTATAGAAGCAGATATATAGACTGCAGAAAACATAAATAGAAACTGTTATGGACTCTAAATAACATTAAAACCTTAATCGGAAAATAAAGTATTCGCATGTTTAGCAAGCAAATAAACTACTCAAGATTTATAGTAGAGCACCTAAATGATTTGCAAACAGTCTCACAATTGTCAATCATTGTGCTACCAAGCAATCAATATTCTACAAGACCGCATGCAGTGTTTATCAAGCACATTAATTAAATTTTCCTTGAAAAAGTCATTTGACTTGAGTGTGCCACTTTCCAAAAAATGGACGCATGTGTCTCGTTCCTTGAAATAAATTCTTCAATCAGCGCATCAGCGATGTAACAGGATTCACATTTTTAGCAACTGGCAATGAAAATGAATCATCATTATCCAACAGAAAACCCTCAGATTTTATATTTACTCAATAATATTTCATCACATTTACTTAATAATTTCATTAAATTAACCTTAACGGTTTAAAATTTATGCCACAGGTTAGATTAACCTCTATAGTTACTAGTGTGAGGACGCTTGAAGAAACCTGACTATTAGCTCACTTAATTTTTTATTAAAAAAAAACCAAGACTTGATCATGCAAACATCCACAGAGGCTGGATGCAATAAAATGAGAAACCTATCAATGTCGTCTGGTCTACTCCTATAAGAACAAATACTCCTTAAAAGTATATAATAATTTCAACCATCATCATGCCGATTACTTATAATCAGTTCTGAGAGTTATTTCAAAAGATAGTTGAGTGTGTGTGTATATATGTAGGCATGTAAGTAAGTAAGTACTAAGTATGTATGTATGTATGCATGTATGTATGTAATGTATGAATATAGTTTCGCGACATAAATTCAATATTATTATAATATATCATACCCTTTCTTTCAGCCGACACAGAACATGCACCATACACAGCATCTAAGCCGACCGAGGTCACGACCTCCCTTAACCCTAATTTGACACGCAGGTCGGCATCTCGGCCTAGTGTTCTGTATCTCACATCGAAGAGAGGACTCACGGACCAGGGACGACCCACTTTGGACAAATTGAGAGCCGAGGCAGCCAGGCGCGCCATGAAAATAGCCTCAGACATAGGAGAGACAACAAGAATCACACGTTCAATCGGCTGAAATTTGAGGAGGGTATAAGTTACTACATACCCCGCACTCCAACTTTTGGGGGGACCGTCCCCCGCTGCTGCCCCACCCTAAGTCTCCGCCCGTATTCTCGATAACAATTTCGACAGCATTTACTTGAAATTGTCTCTGGTTGGAAGCAAAGCTAATAAGACTTTTATCTGAAATGCCCCTTTATATGCTTAAATGTCTGATTATAATTAAAATTACAACCATTACGATTACAATCATCTTCCGGCAAAAGCATAAACTTTAATTCCTTGTCCTAAATGCAGGTAACCTCCGACTATAAGTTGTTTCTTCTCTTCATCGTAATACAAACTCCACGGCATTTGCATCAACCTTTTGACTGCTACTTCCTCTTCCACTTCACTTTCTTCCTTAGTTGGACAAAGAATTCGATTCCATTTTAGATCAGAATCCAAGAGAACCACTCTATCGTTGCCATAGTCAGCCACAAACACTCGATCGTCTGAATCGATTGACAGATATTCAGGGTTCTTTAGCTTTTGCGCTTCATTTGAAGACATAAAACGACGGACCATCTGTCCATCTCTGGTCACTTCACTGACTCCCCACTTCCTTTCACTTGACCAACTCTCTATCTTCCACTTTTTCATCCAGTCGTGAATAACGATGAAATTTCCGATGGATGTTTCCACTGCATGGCGAGGGTATTCGATGTCTCTTGGTAACTTAACGGTGCGAATAAGTTCTGCGTCTGTTCCATAGATCATAAGAGCGGATGATGACCCACTGGCCATCAGCAACTGACCAGCATTGGTCACTGACAGAGTCAATGGCTCAAAATCAATGGTCAGCCATTTGATTACTTTGTGTTGAACATCTGTTTCTCTGGAAATTTTCCAGATGCAGTTCTCCATGGAGTCACAGACGTAGAGACAGTTTTCATTCTCACTGGACCCAATGTCAACGGAAGATTTTATTTCTTTAATTTCGATTTTCATCTGAAGTCGAAATGGAATTCGATCCTCAAAGACACGAATTACATTTGTAGAAGATTGTGAACGACAGAGGACATAGATTTCATTTCGCAGTTTAGTCGCTCCAAGCACTCTTTCATTGTTATCAACTTCGATTCTCTCTGTGAAGCTGACGGATATCGAAGACACAACTAAAATGAAGAAATCGTTCTTAGTAATATGCCTATACTAATTGAATGTCAATAAAATGTTTTGATCAGATATTAATTTTCTATTTGTTTTTAACTTTTTAGGTTCCCTTTCCAATATTGTCCTTTAGCTAGTCAGGAATATAGCCATAATAGACCTATGATAGATTATTAGCATACATGTAGGCCTACATGTTATTAACTGCAAAATAATAATACAGTTTTTTGTCATTAATTACAAAACTTACTTTTTTTTCTATTCATTGCTCTGATTAGAATAATTGTGTGATTTATATTTAAAAGCGGATCATTCATTGACTGACACTCACGACTAAATTATGTAAAAACAAAAATTCGTTATTAATTTAATAATTTATTATAGCTTCCATTCAGGGATGAGCAAATTACAGGCTGACATGTAATTGAATTACAAATTACCAATTACTGGTGAAAATGTAATTGAATTGCAAAATACTAATTACTTTAAAGTTTTGCTGGAAATTACTAATTAGCCTACAAAATATGTGATCTCAATTATAACAAATTACAAATTGCTAACATTGTCAAGGTCAATAAATGTAGGCAAGATTCTGCAAGAAACATAATTATTATGCCTTCTATTTTCCTTTTATTTTGCATACCATTGTCATAAACCAGTGTTGTATGCAAGACTTGAAACTTCAAGACCAAGATGAGACTGAGACAGTGAGGTAACGAGACCGAGACCGTGCGGTAGCAAGACCGAGACCGAGACTCTAGGTTCAAGACAGTACGAGACAGTACGTGAAAGTAAAAGACAAGAGATCTTATACAAAAGGCTGTAAAATACTAATGTATCAGTTTTCGGGAATAAGGTTCATTTGTAAATTCAATTTGAAACTTATAATGTATATAGTACCAATTCCCGAGAACAGTTTTTTTATTGCCGCGTTTTATCTTTTTCGATATCTCTTCGTCGGCCTATTTTCTGAATAATATAAAGTAAGTCTTTTTAGACACATCTGAAATCTTCTAGACGATTTTGAGCAAGCAAATTCGTTACCATATACCAAATTAAATTATAAATTTGCGCATATAAGGAGAAATTCGAAGTTGTTCTGATCGTTTCGGTTATGGTGGCTTTACATCAATGACAAACGGCACGTTATTGTTTCTCAATAACTTCAAACGCAAACTTCACAATGTCAGGCTCTCTCTCAGATGTTTTTCCACTTTAAGATAATTGAAGTGATTTCACTCATTTCAGTATCATGTGACTCGGGCGTTAACCAGAATTACCGTTTCTCGTAGATTCCGGTTTCAGTTTCCAGTGCAAGATTGTAAGACAATTAGCGCGAAACTTATCGAGACCGCTTGTTCCAGACAGAAGAAGACTTTCACTTCAAGAGAGTTTCTAAAAATTCGAGTCAGTACCGCGAGACAGAGACCGAGACAACAGGCTTCTGAGACCGAGACACTAAAAACTGTCTCGAGACCGAGACACAGTCTCGAGACCACACAACTCTGTCAGAAACCGCGAACTTAATTTTTCTTTCTGAAGCAACATCTGTTCAAACAATTTAAAATTTTGGAAATCATTATTGCATAATCCTGTTATCAAGTATCGGTGGTTCAACGATTTGTCAACGAAATATTAGTAGGCCTAATGAACAGAAACAATAAATTTTTCGTTTTTTTTATTGCATCGACCAACGGAGTTGAACAGACAGTCCTGAAAATGACGGGAAAAGCTGATTTTATGCTTGTTTATATGATAATTTGAGTGTCATAGCTAAAAAGCTGACTTTAAATGTATATAACCGATTTTTAGCTTTTCGCAGGGTGATGCAATGATAATTTTTACAAATGTATCCGAGAGACGACGTCTCTTATTCCTTGCAATTCATGCTTGCAAATTGAAGTCTTTTTAGCGCTGCAGAAGGCAGACAGGCATTAAATTGTTATTAATAAATTATTGTAATTCTATAAATATCAAAGCAAGACGACTATTTTTTGATCCAAGAAATTTTTACATTGTCGATTATTCATTTATCAAGTGACGAAACGTAATTTGTTTTTCATAATGTAATATTAAATTACAAATTACAAGCAAAAAGCAGGCCTAATTGAATTGCAAATTACATTGATTTTGGGCAACAAATTACAAATTAACAATTACAATTGTAAATGAAATTACGTATTTTAATTTACTCATTTAAATTATTACCCATCCCTGCCTCTATTCAATATACAATTAGCAGAAGTAATTGTATTAAGCGTAGGCTATATGATAAATTTCTTCATTGATTCTATTCACAACCTTTCTGAATAGTTTCAACGCTGTCATCGTTATCTTAGTATTATTATTATTATATTATTATTCACCTAAGCTGTAAACTGTATAATGTTTTGATTATAATTATTATTGTGTTGTAAGTTTTCTGTATGACAAATACATTCACAATAACTTGCCAACTGCTTTCTTGAATTCTCTCTGGTCAATGTTTATCACATTCGATTTGATGATTTCAGAAGTAGATGGCTGAATATTGCGAATTCCAAATAAAACACTTGTCAGTTGATTCGATTTGTAAAGCATCTGAATATGTTGAAGAGCTTCCAACGTACGACACCAGATCCAAATGAAAACTGTCTTTTTCAGCATCTGAGATTCCAGGATTTCAATGCCTTTCTCATTCAGGTGACTGATCAGTTTATCATTTTCATCGGGTCTTAGTTTGGTTCCATTTCGATAGTTGTTGGTTTCTTGACGAAGGAACCGTTGGCACAAAGACGCACAAGTCTTTACTTTGACTTTTATTACAACTATAAACAGAAAAGTTAAATAAATGAAAAACATATATCTCAATTATTCATTCTACATAATTGGAGTAGGCCTATTAGTAACTTCTTATCATCTCATCGATGGTCTATCGAAGCTTAATCTCCGCTAACAATTTTGACAATCAATGCTCAGAAAGCATCATATATGGCCTTTCAGTTTCTAATTTTATCTTAATCACGAACATTACTTGCGGTCCAAGTTTTTATACGAGGTCTTTCGGAGTTTAGTCTCCTTTCATCTGCCGACATTATTTTGGACAATTGTTTTCCATCACCGAAATCTGAATTTTTTTAATTATCAACAACAAACCAGAATGATGTGTGAAGCAACTATTGTTATCATTATGGAGCAAATATTATTATTATTATTATTATTATAAATAACTTCCATAAGGTACTAATAACATGCCAGTTTATAAATTTGCCGCAAATGCCCAAGTAGGCCTATTGATTTCAACTCTTCTAACAAATGCGTTAGGAACTTCGGAGACAAATGGGAAAGCAGTTGATAAAATATTTGTGTGTAGCAAAAGACGCTGAGCCACAAAAGTTTCTCTGGATGGTTTTGTGGTTGTCACAAGAAGCTGGAAAGGGGATAAAGTTCGTAAGTGTGAGCAAGTGGTAGGATAGACCGTATATATATAAACATGTCATTACGCTCCCTGAATATAAGTAGGCCTAGCTTCAGTTATAAATTGATACAAAACTTAAAAGACATATAGGCCTAATGTAAACGCATTATAAGTCACCTTGTTTTTTGCTTGAGTCTCAGCTATGTTTTAAATTGGAATTTACTTTCTCTTCTAACGCGAATGTGGCAAATATAATTGTGTAAAACTTGTATCGACCTTCTACAGAAACGTAAAATCAAAAAAAGTAGGCTCTACACTGTTATAAACTGTTACACTGCTACATGAACCCGTTTATCACTCTGGTAGCATAAAATTATTCGACAAATCAACGATGTTAATTGTTATTGATTGGCAGTACTCAATTCTAGTTCGAATAATATCAAACAAGACTGGGATTCAGAGAATGGTTGATTCCACTCAAAGGGAACTCATTCGCGGTCACGAAAAGATACAATTGATGTTATCTGCATTATCATCACGAAACAAAGAAATTAGCCACGAGTTTCTACTGACACTTTCTAGATAAAATTCGTTTTGACAACCTCCTCCGTTTTCGATAAGTCTTGCCACTTGCACCTGGTTAGTTCGTCGAAGACATTTGATGAAATTTGAAAACATTTTGTCGTCGAAAGTTCTCAGAATGCTCAAAAGTTCGGCGTTCTTATCTCGTGTAGAGAGTAGTTTTTGGATGAAGTGACTTTGCTCTTTCGTTATGCAGTAGAAGGACAACAGCGAATCAATGAACTCGTCATTCGGTTGAATATTCTCTAAGAGATATTTTTGGTTGTTTCTAATAATTGCATATCTTTTCTTGCTAGCTTCATAAAATTCTGAAAATGCCAACAACACAACTATGCCATTATGTTTCACTGATACTACAGGATGCGTCACCGAGAAACCTTTTTATTATTATTTCAGAAATTTGATACCGCCTTTCTTCCAACATTTTTTGCTCAGAAGTCCACAGACGCGCCTCGACGGCGCAATTGCAGCTGCACTGCAAAGCAATTGTGCGCGAAGGACTTGCTCAAGGTCCATACACAGTGACTCCCCGGACGAGGCTCGAACCCGTTTGCTCAGCGCACACTGAACGTTACGGGCTGACCGCTCTAACTGATCAGCCACTGTGCCCGAATTATCAGAGGCGTAGCTTGGGTATTTTGCGCCCGGGGAAAAACTACAGAATTGGCGCCCCTTTGGGGGCCATCCATAAATGACGTTACGTGCCTATGGAGAGGGGTGTTACACAATTGTGACGATGTGCAACGAGGGAAAGGGGTCCACAGAAATGTAATATCATATCATCATATCAAAATTCATAAATTAATTTTTAAACATTTACTCAATTAAACAAGTTCCACTTTTTTTTAAAGTAGTTGTTTACCACAATTTAGCAACAATAATTATGATTAGCCTACTGCATTCTTAATTTTTGAACTGTTTACTTTTATGCTCGGCGTCAATTTTGGGGTTTTGGAAGTCAGGCAGCCATTCTGTAACACACAAGCAGAAATCAATTATACCGCCAAAACGCACAGACCACAGATCGAGAGACGCTGCACGTCGGGACGAATGGTCGCGATCGCAAACGATGAAAATGGAGAAAGTGTGGATTTGATCGACGAAGAATAGCTGGATCCGAATGGGAATATCCATTGAACGGGAAGATGAGGTCCAAGCTCTCGCATTTATTATATGAAGGAGCATTTTGCTTCTTTTTGCGAGAATGGAGAAGCATAAAGTTTGGTTTGTTTCAAGTTGTTATTATCAAATTTTGTTAATGCAATGATTCTACCAGAGCTTATGATCTTGTGGAATGCATAATGAGTGTAACAAGTCAACTTTCTCCATTTCGTTATCGTTCTACTAGCCTGGTCAGAAGTATTTGTATAGTTATAATTACTTTTTGAGTGATAATTATAAGAAAATGTGCATATAACACCCTGAACATCTGTTTTTTCGGTGGTGCAAAACGAAGTAAAGTCATATTTCAGAGGTTGTGACTTTTGTTATGACTTGTGACCAGGAGGAGGACCCGAAGAGGGTCAAAATAGGTCCATAATTGCGTGGCAAATTTTATGGACGGCCCCCTTTCTTGCTTATTTCACATTTTTCAAATATATTTAAGGGCAATTTATACATGACTGTCATAGACAGTCTGTAAAAAAATGATTTTTCTTGATTTAACTGTCGCAAATTGGTCAATGACGTTTTCAAAATTCGCTTTATCCCATGTTTCTAGTTCGATGCTTAGAAGAAGAGGATCGCTGAGACGATCTTGTCCCATTGAAGCTGTAAATACGATAAAATTAGCTTCAATTTGCTGTAGGACAGATCACAGCTTGCAATTGATTTGGAACTACGACATGATATTATGTCGCCTCTTACGGGCACTTAGTGATGACAGCTCAGTGGGGCCGGAGGCGAAAAAATGATGTGTGAAAACCTGTTTGCAATGAGGATTTTGTGGGCGCCATGATGTAATCTTACTAACTTTTTTGGGATGATGTAGTTTGTTTCGAAATTAAAAAAACATTAGTTTTAATCCTCATTTTGGCGCCCCCTAAAACTCGGCGCCCGGGGACACGTGTCTCCTTCTACCCCCTAGCTATGCCTCTGCGAAGTATAAAAGCCGAAACGAAGAATTTACGCACCCGATGAATCGATGATTTCAAGTATGCTATAAGAGAGGGGTTGGAGTGATATATGTTGGTTTGATGAATTCCTATCTTGCTCTAGGATTTTATGCAGTATATGCCATCTACGAGGATTGGCTGGAGGAATGTTCTATCGTGTACGACGAATATCATCATCCATTCGCAACCTTAATGCAATTAATCTCAAGAACTCTGCAAGCCGTGTTAACACTAGTTAGGTCTAATGATGTTACGGCGTCTGCCGCGGAGCGTGCGACGATACAATCATCATTTACTTAGTGACGCATGTTTGTTTTAAAAATTAATGACCTAAATATTATTTAGGATGTCGATTGCGGTTTTAGTAAATAAGTTTGATTGTAGTGCTTAAAATGATCCTCACTTTTCAGATAACGCCAGATTGCCTTCTTGAACCGTTGTCTTTTAATTCTTCGATTGAAGCAGACGTCGACTGATATGAGAGACCTGATAATTTCTTCGTCTCTTTGCTTTGTCGGTGAATTCAATATCCAATGCAAATAGGTCTTAAGTAACATAATGTCCAACATCTCCAGTGGAAGATCGTACAACTGAAAGGCAAAAGTGATGCGGCATTCAATGTTATGGGTTG
Source organism: Bimastos eiseni (assembly GCA_959347315.1). Taxonomy (NCBI): domain Eukaryota; kingdom Metazoa; phylum Annelida; class Clitellata; order Crassiclitellata; family Lumbricidae; genus Bimastos; species Bimastos eiseni. The sequence goes on from OY365814.1 coordinate 5,847,373, forward strand.
ATTATCTAGAATCTGATACGAGAAACCAAGAAACGTTATTCTGGTTAGCATATCATGCGATCAACCGGTTTCAGAAGACAATCAGGTCTAAAGCACTGCAATTTACAAATTATACCCATTATCCAATTCTTCGAGTTTTCATTTAAAATTTGGTGATATTCATCTCTTTACTGCTGCCACTCATTGTAGTCTACAAGTTTGAAACTCTTTTGATAGGTAATTTTTGTTCTACCTTATCATTTGGTTTCTAAAATAATCTATATCTTCAGTGACTATCCTTGTTCAGAGTTATATACCATGTAGTCAGATTAGTTAGGGCCGTCCACATAAATTATTATGTACGCAGCGAGGGGGGAAGGAGGGTTTCGAACTTCGGCGATTTTGCGTACGGTGGGAAAGGGGTCCAGAAAATATGTACGTACGCAAATATCATAATTTTCTAATAATTACTACACAATACGGAATATTAAAATTAGAATTATAAACCCAATCACAGACTGTATTCCTGCTTAATCAATTTTATGTAGCATTAAAACTTAAAAATGCAAGCATTGTACGTGTTTTATTTCTTCATTACAGTCAACAAATTTCAGCTGTTAAATATGATGCCTAACAAAAATAAATAGCCTATGGTAAAGTCAATGTCTTATAGATGTCTTTAGCTATTTAACCCTTGCAATGGTAAGGGGGTAGAGCTCAAATGTGCGTACGCATGGGTAGGGTCCACGAAATATACGCAGTGCAACAGAGGAAGAGGGTTCAGAATAACCGTTTTTTTGCGTACGCAAAAGGGTCCATATATGGATGGATCCTTAGATTGCCATTCTTATTATGTTACCGATGCTGCCCCAATACTGCTGTATAATTAACCAGATCTATCCAATGGTCTCATTTAGGCATAAGACGCCGACGTTATTGTCAGTATTTAAGCCGTCAGTGAAAGAGCTAACCTTAAGAAAAGTTTGTCACTTTCATAAAAATGTATGCGATAAAAATATATTAGAAATTTCAGACGAGTTAAAAGTTTTTAATGATTGATGGTTCTTAGAAATTCGCAAGCATAGCACAAGCCTAATGCACTAGGGTCCGACTAGGCATAAGCGGAGCTGAAAAATGAGTAAGTTACATTTCATGCAAAGTGATGGTTGGACGGTGAAGTGGAACTATTATGTCAGAGTGCAGGAAGGAAGAGAGACGTGTGGCCGACAGATTTAATCATATTTAAGTTTTTGTAATCCTGGCAAGCCAAATTTGAAAATTGCGTGTCTTCAACTCTCTTCGCACTGCAGCTCTTTTAGTTTTATCAGTGCTATTTTTTGTTATGAAAATTTGAAAATCTTAAAAATAAAAATTCAAAGCAAAACAAAGAATGGAAAAATAACATGCGTTTAGATCCATTAATGTTTTTGTAACTCTAGGCACACGTGGACAGTCGTCGGTCGCTTCATGTCGGATCGCCCAGGAGTTTAAGATGCTGTTGCTGCTGATTCGATATCATTTACCCTAGGCCCTATTGTGAGCAATCTTACCGTAGTATTAGAAGAAATGCAATTCTGATCATCAATTCCATTCAGTAGTCTTTGCTTCTCTTCTATAACTAAAACATTGAAGGTGTTTAAAACTGTTATGACCACAACATTTTCTCTACGTTGCTCCGTGTTTCAAACATTTACTCAGTCTTTTTTCACATACATGTAAGCCTAGGTCAAGCTGCTCGGCGCCATCAGTTGCTCCTTGGTAGCCAAATTATGTGGCGGTGATTAATAAATGCATAGCCTACTAATAATATTCGTGGGCAAAGCGCTTTGTCTTCCAGCTGAGATTAAGTTAAGCTCTCCATCGTTGCTATATTTATATTAGAGTGCTAGAGATAAAATTGTCTATTTACGATGATGCTCACCTCTTTTACTAGATGAATCAATTCGCACCGAGCGCCTCCTGCGTTTGCTTTCGTTATCGGTCTGGCTCTGTTTTCCTACACAGGCGCCCATCTTGATGCATACGTTAATGACTTTCGGGGAGGTCTTCATAATTTCATACAACTTGCGTCCCATCTAACGATATTTTATCTAGGATAATTTCTTTAAAACCGTCTGCATTTGACAAGCTTAATGGTTATTGATTGTAACACGAGGCTGATGTAACGCGAATAAATCAAGATCCACGAGAGCGTTGTGTTATTCTGCCGCGGTTGAATCTATTTATATCCAAGTTATTTAACTCTCGTTCCTAGAACACTATCATTGGAGTGTATCCCTACGCTCACAAATATCATGAAGGGGCCTACATATAAACTACATGATCCACAAGAAAAGCTTCGTTCGAAATGTAACCTCAATGTAATTGTATTGCATTGTATTTAAGCATTTGTAAAGCACCTCTAGTAGGGTGTAGAGTTCAGAAGCACTGGAATGGGCTCCCCGAGACCAAGGCCACTTGCCGAGAAATTCCTCGCATGAATTTGACTGTTCATTGAAATCCGTTTTTTTTCGCGAGAAGGAGCAGGTTTTGAGAAAAGCGAAAGAGGGTGAGAAACTTCCAGATAGTTTTAAAGCGAACAGAAGAAGAAGAATGCGCATTCCAGAGAGAGAGACCAAGCAAAGAATTGAAACTGAGTCATAGCTGTTCTAGTATGAGCCACGTCTATTGAACCAGCGAAGTTAACGGAGGGAGGAAGCTGAATGAGACCTACTGAGGTGAAAGGGCAAGTGATACCAGGCGTAGGGACTGTGAAGTTCCTATCTGTAGGGCCAACATAGACAAATCTCATGAATTGGGTGTTAGCAGAGCGCATACACCCAGCAACCGGATGGCCCCGAAGTGGAAGATCGCAAGGAGATCCTCGCAAGTAAGGACACTAGAGTGCGGTAGAAAACTAGGAAATTTGTCTTGGAACTGTCTTCCGCAGTCCCTGGACCTGGAAGTACTGGCCATGTCTAGTTCAGTTCTGGCTACGCCTTAAGACTTCGTCTGCCTGGTCCAAGCACAAACGCCCGTTGAGAGCGGCGCTATACAACTGTTCGATTAGGTTACATGTACATGTCATTACATTGCTAAACAGAATTTGTAGCGAATGTATCTGATCGACGATTCACTCGCATTAGCTAGGTGGCAGCACATTTTAAAAACCATCCAATAAATGAAATTCTGTCATGAGTAGAACCCATGACGAATTCAATAATGCTGTCATTATTATTTGTCCTGTGTTTTTTTTTACACTATCTGTGTTTCCGTTATAACAGATAAAACCCATAAGAAACACCAATGGTTACATTTCGCAAACAGAATATTAAGCGTATCTCCACATTTGTGCAATCTAAGATAGATGCCTGTCTTCTTTTCAGATTCATACTCAACACTTCCCATTCGGAATGTCGATAACATAAAATGTGTGAAACGAGATGCATTTGATGTTATCAAAATCTTATCGTAACCTCCAACTTTCTGAAGCGCCACTTGAAAGCTAAGCGCAGGGCACCAGCTTGTTCACGAGCCCTGGGTCAAATCAAAAGGGTTGTCCAAAGGATAGTCCGTGGACCGTGGGAGGTCAAAGTTCGGTTTCCAGGAGGTCAGCAGGAAGGCAGTGTACATGTTAAGGAGGGTGTCGTTTTGGTCGAGGATTGACAAATGGAATGTCAAGTAAGGAGTCTGGGTAAGAGTTCTTGAAAAGGTGAGACTTAAGTTTAGAGTGGAAAGCCCGGGTGTGATGGATAGGGACAGATGATGAAGGTACCGAGAAAGCACGAAATTCAGAAGATCGTTCCAGAGACGTGGTGCGGCGTAGGATATGGCGCAGTTGGAGAACTGGAGATGAGATGTAATCGGGGGTCGAGTGAGGGTGAGGCAAGAGGACGATCAGATAGAGCGGATTGGCTGGATGGTGAAAAGAAAGATCGCGAAGATATTTTGGCTGGGCGTATTCGATGAAGTTTTAAGTTAGTAATAGGACCTTGAAATGAATGCGGTCAGGGTTTTTTAACCAGTTGAGTGCTTTGAGGATTGGAGTGATGTGATGATGCTTGGGTGTTCTTGTGACTGCTCTGGCTACTGTTTTGGATGAGTTGTAGACATGTGATTTACTTGGCTGCAAGGTTAAGGAAAAGGCAGTTGCAGTGATCGAGCTTGGAATGGACTAAGGAGTTGGCAATGGTGGAAGCAGTTTTGAAGTCGAACATGGATGGGTCTGATGCGGTGGAGGTCGCGAATGTGCTTGAAACAGGAACGAGACAGGTTTTTAATGTAGTTGGAGAAAGAGAGATGAGGATCAATGGTGACGCCAAGATTTCGGACTGGGGCATCTGAGGTGAAGGGAAGGAATGCAGAGTTAGTGGGTAAGTGAATTGCAAGGTCGGGGATTCATTTGATTTAGTCAGAGAGGCTTATAAGGATAAATTCTGTCTTGGAAGCGTCAGTGGTTAAATTGCTCATCCAGAGGTGGTGGATCTCCAAATCTTTTCAAAATCCAGAAGCCCAAAACCTAAGCGGATAATTATATATATATATATATATATATATATATATATAACACCGTATATATATATGCTCAGAGTGTTACTACAATTATTTGCTACATACAAAAACAGCAAATACAGCAACTTAAAAAATTTGCGCAACAATTTCACAAACAAGCTTTTCAGCGCTGTCAATACAGTCAATTTTACGAGCACAAGTTACCATCCGTTCTACAACAAGCAGATTTCAAGGCATTTCCATACTGCCATATGTGCTTCCGTAGCTGTGCATGTTTTTGGTGCACGACCTTTATCAATCCATGACTGCATATATATGTATATATATACATATATATATATGTATATATATACATATATATATGTATATATATATATATATATATAAGGTAATAGATTCCACTCACTCAAATGCAGTCCAACGACAGATGTGAAAAGGAGAGAGGAGATTATGTGCAACGCTTATGCATGACCTTAGAGCAGAGGTGGCGATCCAGGGGATCGAGGGGTCCCCCCACCTTTTGCAGAGATTGGGTCACGTTATACGTGTGTATCCCACATTCCGTATACCCCTCTGATTGGGTGTCCCCCATCTGTCAAACGAGGTCGCCACCTCTGCCTTAGAGGCGTGCAAACTAAGTTCATTTAGCATTGCTAACAGGCATTGTGTGGATAGCACTGAAAAGTGTCTTCCCTGACAACTCAGCTCCCTTTACATCTTTGAAGTCTCTATAGTCCTGTTTCAATTCGTAATTAGTATGCGCATGGTACCAATAACTTATTACATGTCAGCTTAAGTTCATTTTCTCCATATTCTGACGAAGCAGTTGAAGGCCAATAAGAGGGTACTAAAATGCTGACACATTCAATGATGGGTTTCTCAGACTTTGGCAAAAGTCTATCTATGTAATTTATATAACCACGTGCAGTCTACAATACATAGATGTAAAAATAATCTTTTACGTTCCTATTGCTTTTATGCAAAAGCGTTTTCTATGTTCACAAAATTTTAAACATATAGGCCAAGTCCGATAATAAAATTTTAAAAACCTTGACACACAAGTATACCCTATAATATAGTTACCTTAGCATGTCGGGCAAATGATCTCTATTTTAAATTACTGTCAACAAAACGTGTTAATACTCGTAGATTATGTTACAGTATATAAACTGAGTAGGCCTAAGTTATCTTCTAGCATTAGGACATTTGAAGAAAGAGGATATCGTTTGCTGACTGCTAATTCGCTTCATTTCAGGAATTTTTCTACAGCGCGCAAACTAATAATAAGATAATAGTTAAACTACGTGACTTTGCGGTGGATAGTCAGTGCTCACTTTCAAGAGAACGTGAGTGTAAAACAGTTACTGAACTTATTGTACCTCGTTTTCGGACTGCCTGTCAGTGGCTGGCTGACTTGCTTGTCCTGCGACTGGGAATGGACTCCCTGAATACCATGCTTAGTCATAGAATGCACTCAGTGTCAATTATATATGTTTATAGTTGATACATTTGCGTGTGTACATATATATATATATATATATATATATATAGGTCTATGGATGTAACGTCTTGACCACTAGCTTAAGTTGATAGGCTGTTATCAGCAGAGATCTACCAAAAACAACAACCAGCCGCAAGCTCGTCATGGCTGAAATCATTTCGAATATATGTGTATTTATATATAGAGGCCTATACATAAACGTATATATATATATAAATATATCTGTTTCGATTCTTGCCTGTGCGCTTTATGAGACTATGAATGCGTTGGCTATCATCCGCAAGTATAGCGTCAAATTACTAAAACAGCCGTGGTGCCAGTGAGAGTAGCGGGAGGGATGTCAAATGAATTCAGAGTAAGAAAATGGGTTAGACAGAGGTGTGTAATGTCACCGTATTTATTTTACATCATGGCAGAAATGGTGATGAGAGAGGTACTGGATGGCTGGGAAGAAGGGGTACAAATAGGAGGAAGAAAATTGACGAACTTGAGGCTTGCGGATGATATTGTACTGTTAGCAAAATCTGAAAAAGAGCTACAAGAAATAATCAATCGTCTGGATAAGATCGGAAGTGAGAAAGGTTTAATGATTAACATGGATAAAACCAAGACCATGGCATTAAATGGTAAAACATGCAACATCGTTTTGAAAGAGAGCAGACTGGAGCAGGTGGATACGTTTCAATTCTTGGAATCATTGATAACAGAAGATGCAGAGTGTAGCAGAGAGATAAGAAGAAGGACGGCAAGAAGACAAAGTGTTCAGATAGGGATGAAGAAAATATGGAGGAGTCGCAGCATAAAGTTAACCACCAATGTGAGACTTGTGAAAGCATTGGTATGGCCGGTGGTTACATATGGCTGCGAAAGTTGAACCATCAAGAAAAGAGATGAAGAAAGAATTGAAGCTTTTGAGATGAAATGCATAAGACAGATTCTGAGGGTATCATGGACTCAAAGAAAAACAAACGAGTGGGTATTGGAGAAAGCAGACATGGAACGAGAGCTACTCAATCTGATAAAAAGGAGGAAATTAACATACTTTGGACATGTGAAGAGAAAAGAGGGAAACTGTCTAGAAAAAGAAATCATGCAAGGCACTACACCGGGAGCAAGAAAACGAGGAAGACCAAAGACACGATGGATAAACAATGTGGAAAATGGTCCGGTAGACCACTTGACAACTTACTAAAGAAGACGATAGACAAGAAGAGATGGAGTAGACTTGTCCATGAAGCGACCAACCCTCGGATCGAGGATGGTTAAGACAAGACAGGACAAGACGATTCAACTTTAGTAAGTACGTAAGTAGTTTCTTAGGATCAAGTGAACACCGAAAGCTCTAATCAGATTTTTAGGTGGTGGATCTCATATGTGAGGTGGTGAATCTCATATGTGAGGTGGTGAATCTCATATGTGAGGTGGTGAATCTCATATGTGAGGTGGTGAATCTCATATGTGAGGTGGTGAATCTCATATGTGAGGTGCCGGATCTCAGATCCGGCGAAATCCGACTGAATTTAACCACCGGGAAGCGTTTAGGCGGAGGAGGTTAGATGACATCCGTTAGGAGACTAAGTTTACCTCATTAAGTAATTGTGCAAGGGATGTAAAGAAAGAGGTCGGGGAGAAGGATATGTAGAGTTGGGTGTAATCTGCATACAGGTGGTGGCCAGCAGAGGAGGATTGTGTGAGATTACTTAATGATGTAGTATAGAGGATGAAGAGGCGTGGTCCTACAGGAAGGAGCCTTGAGGGACACCACATGTGAGTGGGAGAGGTTGCGAACAAAGGTTGGATGCTTTGACAGAGAAGGATCTTTAAGATAAGTAGGATTGGAACCAGAGAAGAGCAGTCTCAGAAACGCCAAGCCAAACAGATAGTCTAGTCAAAAGAAGGCTGTGGTAAATGGTATCAAATGCGGCAGAGATGTTGAGTAGGCAGATATAGGAAACTTGTTGATGGCTGACGGCAGAGACCAGTTTGTTATATAGAGAAGCAAGCAGAGTTTCAGTGGAGTTGTGTTTAGTGAAGCCTTATTGATGGGCGTTTAGCAGTGAGTTTGATGAGAGGTAGTCGTTAAGGCGGGTAAGAACAATTCTCTCAGTTAGCTTAGACAGAAAGGAGAGGTTGGAGATGGGACTGTGAAAACTGCTGTCTGTAATGTTACTTGTACTATGTATGTAGACTAGTCAACGACTAATTCATATTAATGCTCAGGCCCACTGAGAGGGGAGGAAAGGGGGACAAGTGACCCGGGTCCCCGCCCCGAACTAAGTAAAAAAGGGGCCCCACCCATTGATTATTTGTAAACTTTTTTTGTAATTAAAAAAATTATTGACACATCACATTTGGTTTTATTATACAGATTTCTACTATAATATTCTCAATTAATTCATAAGGGAGCATTTCTGGCCTGTTTCGTTGCAAAAGAGTCAATTATTGAATCGAAATTTAAAGTTTTTACCAACTCCGCTTCAATGGCCAATGTTGCCAATCAATCCATTACCTCTGTTTTGACACATTGTTTCCCGCTGATAGTTTTTGACTCCTTTTAACACACTGAATGTTCTCTAAGCACTTGCAACGGAAAAGGTCGAATAATTTTTGAGCCAATATTTTCTTGATAAATTCGTTTTAATAAGTCAACCTCGTCTATTATAAACTTGCAAATGTCGGCAGTGTAACTTTCACAAAAATTTTCACAAATGACCTGCAGTCATAATCTTCTTGCAGAAACTTCCCTAAAAATCACATTTGTAGCAAAGACTTGACACTGTAGCAAAAACGTTTTTTAAGTCCAGTTACTACGAAATAAAAAATCGGATAAAATATTCCATCTCTGAACTCATCCCTTGCAGACTTTTCAAGTAAAACTGCTTCAACAACTGCAATTTGTGGATGTTTGTAGGCTTTCATTTTTCAGTCATCTTTTTTTCTTAAAATTTAGGAATTACAAAAAATATTTAAAAATATTTATTTTCATTATCATTCAGCCTGACTGACATTGAGGAATGATGATGACTCGATGAAAGCTTTGATAAGTGAGTGATGTATCTTGTTTAATGTAAGTTTAGTGCTTGTAATTTTTGCAAATTTTTTTTAGTGGGCCTACAGTGTATTACAGTGTACTGTCAATCAGTCTGTCATTCATACTCAAAAATATAAGTTGTACCGGGCCCCCACCGGGCCCCCACTTTGCTTTCGACGGACCTGCTAATGCTTAAAGTTGAAAAAATATTTTTCTTTAGACATTAGCCTGTTAACATTCAGAATTCTTTGTGGATTAGAATATGAGCGCTTCCGACAACTGCTTGTCGATTCAATGGTCTACACCCTCAACAATAATATTATTGTACTGTGGAGGCAATGAACGAGGTTCGCCAACTGTGCAATCAGAGTCTTATCATATTATAGAAAGACCAACCAATGACGTCACACAAAACTAAATTTGTGAGAACTAACGTTGCTATCATCTGACGGCTGAGATTTGTTTCTCGGTCTCTCACATTGGATGCGGAAGTAGGTTACATGCCAAGGTCAAAAGCTTACAAGAGAATTACGTTATTGGTGTAGATGATAAATGTCCGTGGATTCTTTCATTGAAATGAGTTATTTTCTATTCAGAGTGTAAATAATAAAGCCACCTATATAAAAATATCTGACGACGATGATCAGTTATTTCTTTTTTTCGTCGTAAAACAATTTAAGTGGCCTTCGGATCTTCGTCTCTTCTTTACTTTGCTGTTCTTCTGCTGATAGACAAAGACTCTGATTCCATGTAAGGTCGGAGTTCTAGAGAACCACTCTATCATTTCCCGTATCAGCCACAAACACTTGATCTTCTGAATCAAGTGTGTGATGTAACGAGGATTGTTCAGTTTTGGGCTTCGCTTGTCATCTGTCGACCGGAATACGTTGGTTGGTTCCACGTTTGTGCGGGGGCCCACCACTGGTGACTCTTTTAGCCGTACTGTGCATAGTTTTGCTAATGGATGCCTTTTTACTTGTGACACTGTTAAATTTGTCATCATTAAGGCCAGCGCAGAGAGCACCTCTGAGTATAGATCTTGAAGGGCGCTATACGAATGTTTGATTACGTTACAATACTCAACAGTATGACACTGCAAATGTGACATGCTCGCAGTATATAAGAAGACTTCAGCCAAGATGGTGTATTGCTGTAAGTTTAATAGGTTCAATCTGAAGAATCCGAAGAGACAGATGGAAACCCTAGACAGGTCATTACCACAAGTTACCAAAGACCTGGCATTTATTTCGTCGCAGATCATTTCATTGACACATGTTATAAATCTGAAGATATGATAAAGACTTGGCGAAGACCACACGCTGATGATTTATAGCGTCAATAAAATCACGTAAAACGAGTAAATTTGACACACCGAAAATCAACCTCGATAACGTTTAATGTTTAATGGAAATTGTGCGGTTTCAGTATGATTTATTTCTCCACATTAACATGGATAACCATACAAATGCATAAAATGACTTATTAATCCGCCTAAGCTTCTATAAGCTGCCTTTGAAAGAGGAAATGATTGACACGGAGTATGATGAAGAGAGAGAGCCTTATGGACGTATTCGCAGACATCTGTAGCAGCAAATGAAGTGGACAAGTATAAAGTTGAAGGTCACGTGTCACCAGCATGGACCATCATTTGTCTTCCTAATGATCCACTGTTGCTGCCAGAACTTCATCGACGCCATTGACGGGTTCCATGGTCGTGACGGACGATGTCACATATCTCAACATTCGCCTTGATCGATTGTTCCATTGATTCATGTTGCTCCCAGTCTACAACTGTCATGCAGAGTCCTTCAATCTCACCAACCATGTCAATCGACCAGAGATGCTGTTAATTAATTAATTAACATCTACGCTGGTCTCACCTCACTGAACTTCTCGTAACCGCAGTCAATACTTAAATCAGCAGCAGACCCGCTGTATATGCGTGTCAGCTGAAGATGCGATTGGTTCAATTATCATCTAGCTGGTAAACCTTCACATCACAAATGGAATTGTACAAATGGTTTTCCCTCAATGGCGGCTCCTCTTCCACAGCGACTATCATTACTTGTGGTGCTATTCACTTTCCTCTTCACATAGTCGACATCTCAGTCATGATATCCCAGCATAGTAACCATGCCCATCAGTACGCAGATGACTCACTAAATTTAACTGACTTCGCAGCATCTGCGATCTGTCTGGATAAACCGCATCAGTGACATCGCTGACTAACTTAAATGCAATCGATTGAAGCCCAATTCTTCCCATTCCCATTGTTCACTCTTCAAGCAGAGTAAACAAATCCGAAGGGAAGAACGAGGTTCGTAAGCTTAGCAATAAATGTCTTTACCTCGAGAGAGACCGACCAATTACGTCACACATATCCGAACTTGTGAGAATAAGTTCTGCTATCCTCCATCGGCTGAGATAATGTTCCTCGGTCTCTCAGACTGGATGCGGAAGTACGCGACAGAGTCAATGGCCTCCAAGAAAATTCTCGAATAAGGAGAATTTGCACGCTTTATAGAAAATAAGAGAGAACAAAAGCATTTCTTGTGATGTAGGCCTAGGTTAAATAATTTATTATTGGACGTTTGAAGATTGATTAGTCCGATGATTCGGATTACGTTATTCATGTAGGTGATAAATATTTGTTGGAATATTTGATTGAAATGAATTATTTTCTATTCAGAATGTAAACATTAACTCCTCGTACATAAAAATCACCGACGACGACGATCAGTTGTTTCCTTTTTTCGTCGTAACATAATTTCTGTGGCCTTCGAAACTTCATTTCTTCATTTTCTTGTTGTTCTTTTGTTGATAGACAAAGACTTTGATTCCATGTAAGATCGGAGTTCAAGAGAACCAATCTATCATTTCTAGTGTCGGACACAAACACTTGATCTTCTGAATCGAGTGTGATATAACGCGGATAATTCAGTTTTTGTGTTTCGTTTGAAGGAATAAATCGACGGATGACCATCTGTCCATCTCTGGTCAACTCACTTACGACCCACATCCAACCCTTGAGTACTTCACTTGGTCCAATCTCTCGCTCTTCATCTTTTATCCACTGGTGAAGGATGATGAAATTCCCTTTGGATGTTTCCACTACATGAATTGCGTCCTCGATATCTCTTGGTAACTGAATCGATCGAAGAAGTTCTGCCTGTGTTCCATAGATATTCAGATTGGATGACCAGGCAGCTACTAATAATAGGTGACCATTGCTTGACACTGACAGTGTTTGTGGAGCATAATTAATGGTCAGCCATCTGATGACTTTGTGTTTGTTATTTGTTTCTCTTGTTATCTTCCAGATGCATTCCTCCCCTATATCAGAGACGTAGAGACAATTATCCTCCTCACTGGATCCAATATCCTTAGTCTCCTCGATGTCTTTTAATTCAATTTCCTCCAGAAGACGAAATGGATTTCGACTCTCGAAAACATGAATTACACGAAGAAATGACTGACAGAGAACGTAGATTTCATTTCGAAATTTAGTCACTCCACGCACAACTTCATTTCTTCCTACTTGGATTCGCTCAGTAAAGTTGACGAAAATTGGATACACAACCACTGTTAAAAGAAAACTGTCATTGATGTAGGTCCACTAAAAATTTGGTATTAAGATTGCCATTGATTATCTACATTTTTACGACAATAGGCAGCCGAAACTTACTAATTTATGATTAATTACTAATTGCTCTGCTAGTTTTTAGTATCGGCTGTGAATGAAACTTATTAATTCGCGTTTTTTATCTGCTACACGTAACTTTACCCTATTTGCTGCTTATCTCCAACTGACTCTGATCTTGCTGGTATAATATTATGTGACCACCTGTCCATCTTCAACTTTTGACCGTGCGCCTGTTCATCTGAGCCCACTTCTTATAACTGCTGGCTCATATCACTCGCTTTTCAACTGTTCATCTGTTCATCTGAATCTGTCATAATTATGATGTTAGTATCATTTCCTCTGTAACAAGCTTAAAATCAACTTCACTTCTACGCTTTTATTCTGCACTTAATCTTTAATTGAACAGTTATGCTTTAGAACTGCTATACATTTTATGCTGGGTATGTGACCTTCAGTAAGCAAAAGGCCTGCGAATAAATTTGAAGATTACGATTGCAGCTTTCTCTTTTATCCAGCTGGCACCATCCATGTCTCTACCTCACGATCTAATTTTCTGATGTTTTACATAATTTCGATCTTCTGTAAACCTTTTCGTTGCACTCAACTTTTCCATTTAAGCCCCATTGCATTAGTTCTGTCTTCCTCGCCCATTTTTTATATTCTTTTCACGCCGTGATCACAATTAAACTTGACTACGTAACACAATAGAATTATATGTCGATTGACTAATAATAGTGCCTCATTCTAAGCACCATTTTCGGTAGATGAGGTTTCTTTCTCTACAACAGATCCCTGTAGAGCCTATCTCTTGCGAGGCTCTATTTTAGAGTCGTATGTTGATGATGTTTCTTAAGTTATTTCGTAAGAACTTACCAACTGTTTTCTTGAATTGATTCTGATCAATGCTGATCGCTTTCGATTGGATGATTTTAGAAGTAGATGGTCGACTTTTGACAATATCAAACAAAACATCTGCCAGCTGATTTAATTCATAAAGTTTCTGAATATATTCAAATGATGCTTGTGAACGAAACCAAATCCACACAACCGTAGTTTCTCTGACCATTTGACAGTCGAGAAATTCGACGTCTTCGCCATTCAGATGGCTGATGAGTTCGTCATTTTGACATGATTCGGGTTTTGTTCTGTCTTGAAAGTCACTGAATCTTTGACGAATCAGCTGTTGGTTCGTGAACGCTGTACAGGCTGTACTGCAATCTTTAATTTCGACTTTTATTACAACTAGAACAGAAAAACAATAAGGCCTACTGTAAAAGTGGGGCCTACTCGTCGAACTTATTTCTTGAGTGTCAAATTCAACTATATAGCATACATACATGGCTCTTATTACTTCCTAATACTCATTTTCCAGAAAGAGGGCAACGGGTAGGCCTACTGATCTAGGGCTAATACTGATCTTATTTACTATGAGTTAGAGTTTTAACTTTGCACCATCTCACCAAAAATAACCTACTGGTAAGGCCACGAATATTCACATAGTTCGACCATAAATATAATAAGATAATATCGTGTATATAATATATTATCATGTTATTATATTGAAGATAACAAAAGTGTTAATCACGAGATGTTTAAATGAAATTTGTTCAATAAACCTCCGCCGATTGTGACGACCCTTGTCACTGCTGTTTGGTTCGTTTGGCGAAGACACTTAACAAAGTTTGTAAACTTTGCGTCGTCGAAGGAACCAACAGCGAGAAGAAGCTCAGCGTTCTTCTCTTGACTTGAACGCTGTCGTTGAATGCAGTGACGTTGTTCTTCCGTTATGCATTTGAGGGAAAACAGTGAATCGATGAACTCGTCATTCGGGTGAATACTTTCTAGGAGATAATTTCGGTTAGTTCTAATGATCGCAGATCTCTTCCTGCTTTTTTCATAAAAATCTGAGAAGACCAAAAGCATCAATATGTTTGAATGATAACAGATCTATATTATATTGCAGACTATCTTCAGAGCGAAACCATTTTGCCAGAATTAAGTGTACTGATACTTTTTGTGCCTTCTGGCATTGAATTAGACTGAGGAGTTGATGTGAAATGATGACTTGGGGCAAACGAGGAATGAGAGACTCCACCACTTGACGAAACGGCCATTGACTAAGCGACGATCGCAAGACCAGTGCATAAGCCATTTTTCACACGCCACAGGCCACTATCGGTTCGACGCACCTGTATTTAGGCCGAGTCACTCACCTACCCACCAACCACTGGGTTGTCCAAACATTCCTATGGTTGTGGGGGCAGATGGCGAATGTCTCCTATCCATAGATACATCTCCTATCCATAGATACATCTCCTATCCATAGATACATCTCCTATCCATAGATACATCTCCTATCCATAGATACATCTCCTATCCATAGATACATCTCCTATCCATAGATACATCTCCTATCCATAGATACATCTCCTATCCATAGATACATCTCCTATCCATAGATACATCTCCTATCCATAGATACATCTCCTATCCATAGATACATCTCCTATCCATAGATACATCTCCTATCCATAGATACATCTCCTATCCATAGATACATCTCCTATCCATAGATACATCTCCTATCCATAGATACATCTCCTATCCATAGATACATCTCGCAACGGTTCAGGTCTGGCAGTGGCTGCAACGTTTTTGACGAACGAGTCAAACGAAGACCCGCAGTCGAGAGGAATCCCAGTCCACTCAACCGCTGGCGGGTCTTCATTTGGAAATTGTCTCTCATGGTCAGATTCTTGTCTGCTGTACAGACAGGTCACTCTAAAATTATGTCAGTCAGAATGAACTCGACACCAGTTAAAAACTACCAAGTAGGCCCCCCCGTATACATTCGGCACTCTACAAGTTCACATTGAGAGATTATAAGTTGACCGGAAGCTTGAAGACCGCCATGATCTCCTCAATCTGTCTTGAAGGGCTGACATAAACGTCTCCGAAAATTACCATTGGAGGAATGCATTCAAGCCTCATTGGTCTCAGCTGGTTCCACCTCGCGAATGAACAAATTGTGAGTAACGGTCCTGATTGTGAGTACGTTTTCGTCATCCTTGATGCGACTTGGTCGTGATACTTTGAACAGTTTGTCAACTGTGAACTCTTGATGACACTACGCCGGATGGGCATTCTGGGTGTGAGAGGGTCAAAAAATTGGCACTCATCAAACTAGATGAGCGTTGTTGCTTACAAGCAACCGTTTTCCTTTAATGCCTATAACATATTATAGAAAGACTGAGCTTTTATTAAGTAAAAAATGCGTAATACGAGATGTCTAGAAATTTTGCAACAAAGCTTATGCGTTGCGACATTGACAATCGGTTAGTTGTTTAATAATTGTCAATGTGGGATGCACGACAAGATATCTAATGGCCCTGATTGCTTAGCAGACATCTACTGAACATTTCAACCGATTACTCGACTTAATAGAACCAGCCACCGGCGGATAATTACACTCGCGCCAGCGAATCATACGACGACTGACCAAAAGCGGTTCAGAGCGATTTCCGCAGTGAGCCGTAAATCCGAGTGGCCGGCCACGGATGGAGCCATCGCGATGGTCCCGTGTATTCAGACACTACGTATACCGGCTTTGACGTTAGGACACAGGGGCTATCTAATCATGCACCTGTATTTCATACCTGTTAGACTGTGCATTAGGGATCTTTCGGCCGATGTGACAGCTATGAACACGATCCAATGGAGCTACCGCTTGTCAACTTTATAATCAACGATAACTTATATGTACATATTAATTTCTGTTGCTATTAAAGTTTTTTAATCGTTACATCAATCTGGAGTGAACAATCTGGAGAGGCCGGCCCTTGGAACAGAACGAAGGAGACTAGTCCATGACAAATATTTATCAAATTAATTTATCGACAAAAATTAGTAGACATCTATCTAACCTCTCAAGTTACTCCAGATTGTCTTCTTGAATCGTTGTCTGGTGATTCTTCGATTAAAGCAAACATCGACTGATATAAGAGATCTGATAATTTCTTCGTCTCTCTGCTTTTTTGATGAATTAAATATCCAATACAAATAGGACTTTTGTAAGATAATGTCCAACATCTCCAGTGGAAGATCGCACAACTGAAATGAAATAACGATGCAACATGGAGTTGAATATCTAGAATCCAGTAGAAGTCAAGAAAAGTTGGAAAATAATGAAACGCATTAGTATAAAGTAATAAAGTCTTAATAAAGTCTTAATAAAGTCACAGCAGTGTACAAGTTATGCCCAGTATAATACAAGTCTAAGAGTTTTTATTTAATATTTAATAATATTCACTGTTTTAGTGCTACCACTCAAAATGCATCAGAAAAACAGTGTGGGTCAGAACAGCATCCTGGCAAATGGTCCGCAGGCAGGCTCTTTGAAACCTCTGCAATAAAGCAATGCTTACAATATTAACAGTAAAATTTTCAATGTTGGCTAGTCTTTCAGTCATGGTTTTATTACATTGTAATGTGATAGAATACTTGTACAACGTGTCTTAATATTAAGAACCAATCAGTCATCTGAACAGAAGTACTACTCCAGTAAAATAGAATTCACTGGACAACACAAGATTTGCCTTACACATAAATGACAACAATACACTTGACCGTCTGGTTGTATTCGCTCACTGTTGTAAAACAGCGGTCTTTGTAGATATTTTATCGATTTCGTAGGAGGAGGTAGTCCATAGCTGTCGAAATAAATCTTATTATTAGCCCGCTTGATCCAACACGTCCAATGCGTTCCTTTACCATCAGAATCGTCCAGATTGACAATTCTGCAATCGTTGGCTCTTGGCTTCTTCGGCAGTTCATCTCGTAGAAATACTCCTCTGAAATTATTTATGTTTGGTTTTTTACGCCCTCGACATCTAATTGTTCAACACTCATTTTATATTAGAGAATAATGTCCATATGCTACAGTGTGGATGCCATCTTGCTGAATCACTCGTTTATCATTTTCCGCTGAGATGGCTATCTTGTTGACTTCTTCGGTGTAGATATCGTGTAGGTGGGATCGAATGACATTCATCTTTCTCGGTTGTTCTCTTTTGGTGAACAAGCAGTCTTTGTAATCTTCGTGAGTGATTGATTTCTTGACAACATTCTTCTTCACATCTTTACATTTCTTTTGGTCTACTCCGGCCATCTTGTACGAATACAGTTTCGATCTTAAACCTACAAACTCTTCGATCTGTTTACCAGCTGCTTCGTCTTTGAACATGCCAATGACCTTTTTATTAATCCCAGTTTCTATACCGGATTGATGGTCCTTAGGTGTCGAACCTACTTCTAATGTCTGGAGCTATATCGGCGTAGAAGTCATCGGTCTTAATTTCATAATCAGAGAATCTGTATATGTAAAAAGTAACATTGCTCTTTCATCAAACTTTTTCTTGATGTAATTATAATGAAAATCATACATTATAGTTTTACTCAAGTCTAAAATACACATACCAAGATATATAGGCTTGTTGTAATATAGCTTCGTACGTTTCACGAGAATGGCGATTAGGTCTTCGTCAAAAATAGTTCGAGTGTCGTAATTCGTTCTCGCTGCTAGTTTTAGGGCTTGATTCTCGCTAGAAACCAGTTTTATATCTAGGTGAGCCTCAATGTCCTCTAACGTCTTCCCAAGCACACTATTGTTCATTAGTTTGAAATAGTCTTTCTCGAAATCGTTGGTGGCTCTGGTCCTTAGGTTGGTATTTAGATCGATATATTTTTTCAGCCAGGCACTTTCTTCAAATTTAATTCCGCGATGAATTTTGGTAATCTTCAAGCCTAGGCTTTCATACAGCTTTAAATTTTCATAATGGACTATATATTTTACTTTATCTCACAGGTTTGGTATAAGTTTTGCTACATCTGATTCTTTGACCTTAACACTCTCTGGAGCAAGAGGATAGTCATTGTGAAGATCGTGCAAATCTCTGATATTCCAAGTCCACCTCTAATATACACGGTATTGATCTCCAGTCGTTTAGCTCATCATTACCCATCCACCGAAACCCATGAGTTGGTAGATTCTTACACATTGCCCATCCGTACAAATTATTTGCGTCTAAATAGGTTATAAATGTTGAAGGCTTGCTATCGTCAAACGCTGGCATGTACTTATTGTTTGCTTGCCCATAACGATGTGAAATGGTGCTAACACCACCTCTTATACCGTGCTTAACCATTAGTATCATATCATAGTCGCTCAACAACTCCAACTTTACTCCTGTCAACTTCAATGCAGCGTCCCAAGCAAGACCTGGCGAAGTATAATACCAGGCGGGATCTAGGCCATAGTTCTCATTGCATACATCTATAAAATTTTCAAATACATCAGCGAGCAGGAGAACATCACTCACGTTATATAAATCGTGGTATTCTCTAAACGTTTTGAGTCCGAATTCATTCCATACCATCTGTGCATGGTTGTAGTCTTCGTCACTAATGTCTGAGTTGTTAAGTCTCGAATAGAATGCTGACTTTGGTGGTAGTTCTGTTTCATTCAATCGATCGATGGAATTAATAAAATCATAAGGGTATAAACTTTTTCTAAGCAAGAGATCGAGCTGATTGCCAGAATAATGTTTGCCTATATTTTTATACTGGTCTTTGCTCAGGTTTCTCGATAAAGCGTCGAGACTCGATGCCATGAATCTAAAACTATCAATGAAACGTAATTCTCGTTTAACCTCTACTTCCTTATTTTCTTTATTTACAACCTTATCAACCACAACCTCACGGCTAAATGAGATATGTTTTTCTTCATTGCAAGGGATGCAGTTAAACTTTTCGTCATCATCACCTCGTAATTTCTTTATGAATAGATGACTGTCATAACCGGATAGATTAAGGATCAACACTGGGAAAAACTTGGGGACGTTATAGTTTAGATTACAAACCGTATCAGCGGCGCCTCTATATTTTCCAGTTAAATGACAATGGTCTCTAGCTCGATCTTTACCCAGTTCGCCTTCGCATATGTGACAAATTGTAGCTGAGTCGTATAGCGCCTGATCTTTCTTTCTGAATATCATTCTCTTTGGAAATTTAAATCGAATATAAATATCTTTTATATTATCTATAAGAGTGTCTATAAATATCTGAGCTACATCATCATCTTCACTCTCCGCGGTGAACGTTATGGGGGCTTGTGAATATAGATTATCATCAAAACATTTTATATAATAACAGAAAGAACTTGGAACGTGTTTTTGATATTTGTTGGTGTAAGACATTCTGGGATCTGGTTGACAAGTGTCTATAGGTTTAATGAAACTTTCGAAATCGGCGTACACCACAAAGGGGACTCTCATCTTTCTAAAATAATTTTTAAAACTCAGCATAGTTCCTGGTTCTGGAAGTTCTATCTTTTGAGCGTCGTGTTGGGAACAGTACTCGGTGTGTTTGTGTAGCGAATCTTTTCTACTGAATTCTATTAAGCATCTTTTACAATGGTACATCGAAGTACTGGTGTTTTCTGTTTGTACCGCCATCAGTCTGTTGAAATTCTTTATCCAACAATAATGTTTCTTTTCTCCATCAGAAATGAGTAATAGATCTACACACCTATCGTTCTCATGCTTTGATAAATATAGAAGGAATAGACGGACATCTTTCTCATGATCAAAGACATTAATACTAATATTATTATTTCTCTCAAACTTACTTATCACATTAGCATCCGCTGCTACTGGGAATTCGATACCGGACCAATTAAGTTCCTCAGACTGTCTAATTAATTCTTTCGTTATTCTTTCTGGATGGTTGTCAACTGGGTTTAAGGCTCTCGTTGCACACCACTTGAAGCATTCTTCATCTTTGTTCTTCATATTGATTATAGCCTCTTTTCTCGATAACTCTTTCGATAGTGGGATGTAAGAACTACCTTTCAACGGTTTATAAACAACGGTGTTGATATTTAATTTTTGAACCGCTCTGAGTCTCCAGTTACTACTACGCATCTGGAAGGCAGCCATCGACTCAATAATTTTATCTTTCGCGCTGTTATAAATTTCACTTACATCGGTGGAGTCTTGAATCACCTCAGTCCTTGAAACGAATGAAAAATCTGTTGTGCAGGTAAGGACAAAGTTGACCTTAGTCTGACGATGTTTTGTCAACAAGTCTACCGCCTGTGCTCGAACGGTGTCAAGAAAAGATGTGGCATCAATACCGTTAGCCCCCTCTACCGTGTATTGATTCGTGAAGCCCTTGATAGCTGAAGCCGCCTCTCTAATTTTATGTGTCTTCGTATGAATTTTACCGAATATAGAATTCACTTTGGCTTTCAGTGCTTCTAACTTTTCATTCACTTTTCTCTTTGGTTCTTCAGGTATATACCCTTCGATCCACTTTGCGAATGTATTAATCACTGATTTTGTCTTATCGAATATTTTTCGTACTATCGTGGCTGGCACGGGTTTGAGTGTTGGGATTCCAATGTCAGAAACGGGTGCGTCAAGCAAACTAACATTGGGCTACAATTTTCGCAATCAAGTCCGCTTTACGTAATCTCGCATAACCAACCAAACCGCTCTGTTTGGCAATTTTTCTTAATTCAATAACAGTTTTCTTCGAATATTCCATTTTATATTGAGGTGGCATTCCTTAAAGCTGTTTTGAGAAAATATTTTCATTCATTTTATATTTACAAGAATATTTTTTATAATCAACTAACCTGTTGGAATTAATCCATGCAGCTTCTTTCACGCCATCGTGTGACAGCGCTTCACTAGATCCATGATAGTGTGTTGTATCGGCCATCGTCGTCTGCACATCTAACTTTTTAAACTAGAAAATATAGGCCTACGTGCGAAACTATAGTAAATTTACGTTATAATTAGGTCTATAACAGGCCTTCTACTGAGGATGTGGGTATAGGCTAATATCATATGTGATGGTGTGTAATGGATCATCCAAGCTGTTGTGAAATTCCCGGACCTTTATCGGGTTGGTACACGGTTTTAACCTAATATCCAAGAGGTTTCACATTAGCGCGGTTTTGGAAACTTTGGAAATTACCTTGGCTTTTGACTCATAGGGAGTGTAGGTGGTTGTCTTGACCATGCTTATAGGTTTGTGCACGTCAGGTCGAAACTATTGGAAAGCTCCTGGCGTTTTTTCCGGGTTATTGGTTGATGTTGGTTTTAACCTATGGTTAGGTTGATGTTGTTTTTGGTGGTTTTTAACCTAGGCTATAGGATAAAAAAGTTTTTAACCTATTAGGAGAGTGGTTTTAACCTATGGTTAGGTGGTTTGGCCCCGCTTGCTACACTCTCTACTGCTGATGAGCGTGGACCAAAACCTTGACTAAGGAATTTAGCGATCGATGCTCTTTAATGTATAATAAACGATAATAAATGAGTATTGGTAATCATCTGCAAAATTTCATCGAAATTGCCTTCAATGCAACCCCATCCACATACACTGCAAGATTAATAAGCAGATGAGGTATACTTGTACGTCATATCAATGACTGCCTCAGGGCTAGCTGCAGTGACGGCGCTACACGAGTGCAAGTCAGGGCAAACGCCCTGGTCACTGTCCTGCCACTTGGCCACCAGACTCCAATGCTCTTGTTGCACGCAGCACACTGCGCACATGCTAGCTTTAATTGCATGTAACGTCCTTCGACATTCTAGTTCTTCGTAAACAATTCGCTCTCTTCAGGTCGCACTCATAGTCTACAACTCATTGTTTGGGCTCTCCATATCGGCATCATTCCAGTTATATCTGCTCAATCAGAGCGCACATTCAGTTGTCTCAAACCGGTAAAGACACATTTAATAGCTACAATGCTAGATGAAAGTGTATCAGATGTAGAAGTTTTGTCTATACATTACGCTAGAACTCGCTAAATGGATTTTTGAAAAAGTTTTGGACAAATTTGTAGCGGTGCATCCCCATTGCATCATACAGCAGATATTATAAATCCTAAATTGGCTGACTGTTGTCACTTGTCTGCTTATATGACACAACTCACTTCAGCATTGGGATAAAGTCTACTTGATTCGGGACTCTATTTCTCAAACTATTTATAGCGAGCTTACGTAGGCAAGGGGTTAGGCGCTTTGGCAAACTTCTGTGGTCACCAAAATTATAAGGTCGCGATTGATTGTTAGTATAGGCTGTAATAGCAGATACTGCCAGATAGCTCTTCATTTCTTTCTTTAATGATAATTATCGTTCAGTTGAGCGGTCTGTAAAGACATGATGATTCCGTGCTCTTCTGCGGCGATACAAGCACGTCTCCGCTTTTACTCTACCGTTTTTCTGGAGTTGCCTTCTTTTAGAATACGAAACAGTCAGATCAATTAGATTGGCCTGTCTAGTTTCTTTACGATGCTCTCGAATGGCGCTATATAAATAGCCAGACCCATCCAATATTCGTCATGAGGTGCCGACTTATAATTATTCTTTGCATTTGAACCGTCATTGAAAGAGTCAACCTTGAGAAAAAAAGTCACTTACTAAAGAAAATTAATGATATAATGAAATTATAAATCTCAGACCAAGTAATAGTTTTTGAGACTGATGGGTTTTATTAGTCAGATAACATAGCATGGCTGCATGTGCCTAATTTTATTATTTATTACCGAAATTTGATACCGCCCTTCTACCAATATCTTTTGACTCAGAAGTGCACACGCCTCGACGGCGCAATTGCAGTTGTACTGCAGAGCAATAATTGTACGCGAAGGACATAAGTGGTCGGTCGCTTCATTTCGGATACCCAAGATATTACGATGCTGCTAATCTTGTTGCAATGTAATTTACATGAAGTAAGCCCCTAGTAATCAAACTTACTGTTGTATTAGACGAAATATAATTCTGATCATCCGTTCCAATCCGTATTCTTAGCCTAGTTCCAATCGGTAGGCCTAGTTGTAGCCTTTCTTCTTTAACTGAAACATTGAAGGCACAGACAGTCTTCTTTTTTGACAGGTGGAGGGTAACCGGACAGTCATGAGCGGGGTAAGAAATGTGGCCCGAGAGCGAGAAAAATGTTTTACATCTTGGTTGTGTTTTTAATTTTTGAACATAATTGCACTTTAGCCGACTTACGTATTTCGTTACAACTTTGTGCCATTATGGACTCACTTTACTTTCTTGTCAAAAGCAAGCAAGTTCTTCCTAATGTCACTTCTCACAATGAAATATTTTTTCCAACATTCCAAAGTCCAAGCTATCTAGAATATTTTTATGTGTGTGCCAAATAGCCATGGAAATTATTCTGCCTCTGACTACTGCACTGCGTCAAGTGTT
Source organism: Bimastos eiseni (assembly GCA_959347315.1). NCBI lineage: Eukaryota > Metazoa > Annelida > Clitellata > Crassiclitellata > Lumbricidae > Bimastos > Bimastos eiseni. Next base: position 5,871,301 of record OY365814.1, read on the forward strand.
GCGCCAAGTGCGCCAACTGTACTGCAACCAAGTGTTTAACCCTTTAACGACCAGCGTGTACTCAAATGTATGGGAAAACGTATGCAGCTGATCGTTAAAGGGTTAAGTGATGCAGTCTGCTGAAACTACGCTCTGCTTCTGCAGACGAAGGTGGCCAAATAAACAGTTATCTGAATAATTGCTCGACATGAGGAAGCAAGTTACTCAGTAAATATGATTTGAGAATATAATTTGCTCCAGTGCTTAAAGCATTGAAAATGTAAACCAAATACTAAGAATACGAAACTCATTGTTTATTAGCTTAAGTGATCAATTATATATCGGGGAGTCGAGGTGAGGGTGGGGGACAGACGTATAACGTGCCCCTCTCTCTGAAAGGTGAGGGAACTTGTTCCCTGTGGTCTTCGGGATCGCCGCCTCTGACTCAAGTATATAAATTGTTATGACCCCAAAATCTTCTCTACATGATTTCTCTGTGTTTCAAACATGATTACATTCAAGTCCTTTCACATAGGTCAAACTGCTCTGCCCTATCGATGCTTATTGGTAATTATATTATGGCGGCGATTAATAAATGCAGAGCCTACTAATAATAGTTATACGTAAGCAAAATGCATTGTCTTCCAAGTGAGCTTAATTAACCTTATCATTGATTCCATTTTTCTATTTGAGTGTTAGTGATAAAATTGATTGTGCTCACCTTTTTTACCAGATGAACAAATTCGCGCTGCGTTCCGACATCTACTTCCATTTTCGATTCTGCTCTGTTTTCCTGCACAGGCGCCCATCTTGTCCGCATACGGTAATGACTCTCGGCGAAGTCTTCAAAATTTAATATAATTTGTGTCTCACTTAACGACGCTTTATCTAAATGGCCTCTTTTGAACAGTTGACATTTGATAAAATTAATGGCCAATAATTTGTTACAGGAGGTCGATGCAGCGCGAATATGATCCATGAAATCGCAGCTCACCCTGCGGTTGCAATGAATCTATTTATATCCACTTTATCTCGCTCATCCTAGAACACAGTCTTTGTAGTGTATCCCTACGCCAGCATGTACTTGCAAGCTATATATATATATAAATATATATATATATATATATATATATATATATATATATATATGACACACGCAAAAGCTTCGTTCGAAATGCAGCCTCAATATAACTGTATTGTATTGTATTCCAGCATCTGTATAGCACCTCTAGTAGGGTGAACTGCTCCGAAGCGCTGCCATTGCGCAAAACCCCGCGAAAAGAATCAGGTTTTGAAAAAAACAGCAGAAGAATAGAAACTCAGATGGAACTTTTGAGCGAACAGAAGGTGAAAGCATGTTACAAAGAGAAGGACTAATTGAAGAAAAGGATCGAGATTGAGCCAAATTGTAGCAGTTCTAGTGTAGACGATCAATAAAGAGGTCGCCTGGAATTACTATCTCTCTCACTTTCCCAGTTCCTGAGACGCCTTAAGACTTCCTCTGTCCAGGCCCACGCATTTTGAGCGGCGCTAACAACTGATATATTACATTACATTACATAGCTAGTCAAGCAGATTTGTAGTGAATGTCACTGATCAGTATTTTAGTTGCATTAGCTAGGTGGCAGCACTTTGAAAAACTATCCTATGGATGCAATTCTGTGATGCGTTGAACCGAAGACGGATTCAATCGTACTGTCACTCTGTTTGTCCTGTCCTGTGACACTTTCCATCTGTCCCTCTGTCTCTTTCGCTTTCTGTCTTCTGCCGTCATTCTCTGGTTCTCAATAATTTTCTCTGTGTATTGCCCGTGTCATTCGTCTGTACGTTTCTGTGTTTCTGCGTGGTGTGTGTGCATGTGAGTGTGTTTGTCCCATTTCCTCTTGCGTCCATGGGTCAGAAAACAAGAATGGCTCATTGGGAATTTTATAAGCAATATTTCATTTTTTAGAAATATATTCATAGCCAGGCCCGTCGAGAGCAAAGTGGGGGGCCAGATAGGCCTACAATAAAGTTTTTCAGTATGATTGAAAGACTGATTGACAGTAGGCCTACACTGTAATGCACAGTACTAAAAAATGTTGCGAAATTCCAAGCACCAGGCCATTTTTACATGATACATCACTTACTTATCAACGATATCATCGATTCATCATCATTCATCACTCTCAGTCAGCCTGCTTCCGTCGCAGGGTATGATATGATAATGAAAGTAAATATTTTTGGGGTAATTCCTAATTTTAAGGAAAACGTCGCAACCAAAAAATTACATTCTATGCACTAGAGACGCCACCGGGCCATCGCGCCAGCACTTTACTTTTGCACACAAATGTGTTTTGCATTTCTTGATTTTTTGCATGCAGCTGCAGGTTGCGGCGTAATTTTTTTGGAAAAAATGACATCATTTTTTAAGAATAAAAATATTTGTAACTAAATATTATATTTTTATTTTTAAATCAAACAATTTCGCTATTTTATTTATAAACTAATTATAATTATTCACCATGAAACAAAACCGTTTTCGCATTTATAAATCTAGAGCAGAGAAAAGAAAATGGCATCAGTTGTTCTCAAACTGTTAATGATGCTGGCAACAATAATAATGATCAGACTGCTCATGTACGTGATTGAAAGCCAACTGAAAAACTGAAAGCCTAAACATGAACTGCAGTTGCTCAAACAGTTTTACTTGTAAAGTCAGCAAGGGATGAGTTCAGAGATGGAACATTTTATTCCAATTTTGATTCTGCAGCAAGTGGACTTTTAAAAATGTTTTTTAAAAGAATTTCTTAAAATTTACTCCAAGAAGATTATGACTATAGGATCATTTGTGAAAATGTTGTGAAAGTTATTCTGCCGACATTTTCAGGGATTTAATAGACGAGGCTAACTCATTAAAACGAATTTATCAGGAAAATATTGGCTAAAAAATAATTCAACCTTTTCAGCTGTTAAACAAACTGCATGAAATTTCGCGGACTAATCTCTTCCCCCAATTTAATTGTTACCATGAGGATTTATTTTTGTCTTCCAGCTGTCGTTGCAAGTGCAGTGAGATCAGTCAGTGTATTAAAATGAGTCAAAAACTATCAGCGGGCTACAATGGGTCAAAACAGAGCCAATGGATTTGCAACTTTGGCCATTGAAGCGCAGTTGGCAAATAACTTAAAATTTTGATTCAATTATTGATTTTTGCAACCAAGAAAGGTCAGAAAGGCCCCCTTAAGAATTAATTGTGAATATTAAGGTAGAAATATAGCTTAAAGACATAGATATCAAGTTAATAAAACCAAATGTGTTTTGTTAATAAATTTTTTAACAATTGCAGAATTTTTTCAGGGGAGAGTCCAGGTCTTTTGTTCCCCCTTTCCTACTCTCAGTGGGCCTGTCCATACCTAATGTCGAAGAGAACCGTTAAAGATGTCGAAACAGCCAGCTCGAAAGTTCGACAATTCAATAACAAACTTCACACAGCAGCAGCCGGTGATCTATACTCTATATTCTCTACTCTATTAGGAAGGAGACTCTTACATGGAGGAAACTAATGACTCGAAACAAAGAAGTAACCTGGGGAGATTCTTCAAACTTAATTGTTCAAGTGAGACTTGGTGTCATAAAAACATGATCTCGTCAGATTCAACTCATAGGCCTAATTACCAAACTCGAAGAAACTCATCTTAAGGCTTGTTCTCACGTTAGCTGTGAGACGGTGTGTCACCCCAATCTTATAATATAATAGTAAACGATTATAAACTATCATCACTATCATCGAAATGAGCTTATGAATAACCTATTTCATATTTATTACATGGCAGACACAAAAACTAGTCAAGCGCAACTAATAGCATGATTAGAGTATTATGTTCTGTTGAAAACGACCACTCCTCCGAAGCCTAAATAGGCCTATCTAACACAGCGCGAATCCGCTACAAGATTCTCTTTATAGTTTCCAAAGCCCAGTAAGACAGTGCTCCGAGATATCTATCCGACAATTTGCGAATGACGTTTTCTGCTACTTCATCCCATTCCTTGCGCTCTGTTGATCGTCGTAATCTTTTCGTTAGTAGGATTGCCTTGTTCCAACACCGGGCGTTTGCTGTTGTGGGTCCATCTATCTGGAATGACAATCATCCCTCATTAATGTAGTGTAATTCTTCTAAAATTTATCAGCGCCCACAAACCACGTCAAGGAGACCAGCTTATAGCAAATCGAGCCCGCAATAGCTAAGCTTCTCGCTTCATTCCGGTTCTCGTGCATGTTTTGACAAGATTAATATTCAACGCTCGCTATTCGGAATTATGATGAAATAAAGTGCGTGAAACAAGACATACTTGCTGTATTAAAAAAACAATTTTAAATGACAGGTCCTTCCGTTTTAGGTGGCAGATCTCATGAATGTAGGTCAAAAGATGGATCACAATTAAGAGGTCACAGCTTTCATATCAGGCTGAATCCGACTGAATTTAACCAATGAAAACAATGCAGTACAATACAAACTAAATAAAATACAATTTAACAGTGCCATCCTTTATGATAGGGCTATCTATATCTATATCTAAATCTAAATCTATATCTAAATCTAAATCTAAATCTATATCTAAATCTATATCTATATCTATATCTATATCTATATCTATATTCGTATCCAGCGAATATGTCTGTATAGGCGTTGTATGTACAATGTATGTGCGCCGGTGAGTCGTTAACGGAGTCTACTAATTCACTTAGTAACTATAGTTCGGCGATGTACAATTAAACGGGACAAGCAGAAGGTTAAGAGGTTTAAACAGACCGGAAGAGGTCTGTTTAGACCAGTAGACAGCGAACCATTAATTGCACCACCAAGTGCACGACTTCATTTTTAGACATTACATGTAATCCTGAAACCTTTCCTTATTTCCCAGCTGTGGTTCAACCGTACAGTCCCGTACCTCCCATAACCTCGCATGTAGGAATCGCCTGGCTTCCTCTGGTCCCCCACTTTCTATCGCGACACCCATACAGGACCGCATCAATAACTGTCGGTTTAACAGCCACGCCTCAAGACATTTGACGACGTTTGCATTTGCCATTTCCGGTGCTTGTGGCTATGAACAACGATGTCGCACCAAATTTACTGCCCACGGTGTATCGATAACTACGAGCTCGTCGGTACAGCGAGCTCCGCAAAACGTGACATTATATCGTAAATTCTACTTAGTATAAAATGAACGAGTGTGGCTTCTATTTGGACACCTGTATGGTCTGTTTGGAAAATTACCGACTGCACTAACCATGCTGAATACAGGCAGAAAGACCGACAGATAGATAGACTGGCAGAAGTATATAATGAGTTACAGATATAGCAACCGTAAACTTGCAATATACTAACACATAACATTTTCAAGCGACTCACATAGGAACAAACAGACAAGCGGACACACAGACAGACGAACAGACAGATAAACAGACAGACAAGCAACCTGTTAAGCCTTTAAAGCTATCAAACTGATATAGAACTGAAATACCTTCAAACAGAAAGACGGACAGACATACACGTATTGGCCTACGTATACAATTACAACCAAACATCCATGCAGACGCATCGAACGACACTCCAGCAAATAACCAAACAAACATAGAAATGGACGGACAGTGAGACTGAGATGCCGAATGTAGATTGTAAATACAGGTCTGTGATTATTCGTCGAGTGGTGCAAGGTGTTCGTGTAACAGCCTCATGCGATGACATCAAATTATAACATATTAATGCTGATTTCGTGAGGAATTCAATGAAGCGAATAAAACCATTGTTGAAAACGAGAGAAAGACGAGAATAGGTGAAAAACATGTTTCCAGGAATACTAAAGCAACACGTCAAGGCTGATTAACAGAGACAGATAGCTCGATCGACGGACAGACATTTAGACGGACAAGCACACCAACATACAATAGATATTCAGTCATACAGAGAACATAAAAGACAGACAGAGGCAGTCAAGACCGTCTGTCTGTTTCTGGCTATCTGTCTGGCTATCTACCTGGCTATCTGTATGGCTATCTGTCTGGCTATCCATCTGGCTATCTGTTCCTGGCTATCTGTCATGTCTGTCAGACAGTAACAAATTATAAAAAGAGCAGACAGAGACAGATAGATGGATCGACAAACAGTATATATATATATATATATATACATACATGTAGCCTACTGATCAACTGTTGGCTGGCTGTTGATCTCTTTAAGGGACATACGTCTATTGACATAATAATCAAGCATTATTGTCTTCCTTCATCATTGCAGTGATTATTATCAGTATCCATTTATTCATTTTTGTCTCACATTCGCGTCTATAAATATACTCAGAGGCGCTCCAAACACCAGAACGGATAAAAAGAACAGTCTTAAAGGTCATAAACGAACTCACAGAAGAGATCCTGAGAAAGAGGCGAAGCACAACAGAGTGGTCTCTCCAGGTTTGAGAAAGGACTGTTCTGCCAAGTTGAGAAACGGGCAAAGGGATTTAGAAGAAGGCCTTATTCGGATTAGCGGAGGGATCTAGAGCTCCTAAAGCTAAGGACAGAGCAACAGAGATCGCGAAGATCAGTAGAAGCGAGACCTGATAAGCAGCAATAGATGCGCGTGTACTATAGCAGCCACCTCTAAAACACTTTGTCCTTGCAGGATCCCAACCTCTGAGCTACGTGTAACCCCTAGACATTCACACACAAAGTAATTAGGTTTGGGGCGACGTGTGAGTCTTAAAACGGGCGTCGCATGTACAGCGCAAGCATATAGGCCTACTCCAAAAACTCTTCGCAGGGATATAACTATCAATGACCTCAATCAAAAGGAGCGGATGAACGCAGACAGAAGTCGATGTCGTTGAACTCAAGTTACTGCTGCCTCAGGGATTTGAGTCAATTAGGAAACGCAGGGAGAGTACGAGAGAGGTCTGTTGAAGACGGCAAATTTAGTGAGGGGGTCTGCAGATGTAAGGTAGGATCCGCGAAGAAGAGACTTATGGCAAGGAGGAACAAAGCGAGGAATGAGCACATGAAGTGAGGGATCAGTGTGGGGAAGCATTGATTGAGGGGTATACGATGGAATTGATTTATACAGTGGAGTTAGATAGATGCAATGGCTGGAAGGATGGATGGATGGATTTAAGGATGGATGGATGGATGGATTTAAGGATGGATGGATGGATGGATTTAAGGATGGATGGATGGATGGATTTAAGGATGGATGGATGGATGGATTTAAGGATGGATGGATGGATGGATTTAAGGATGGATGGATGGATGGATTTAAGGATGGATGGATGGATGGTTGGGAGCTGAATGATATAGAGATGACTAGATGTGTCGTTAGATGTAGGCTATCGATTAATGCACATAAATTTCAAACGTAAGCTTTAATCTCATTTGTTGATGATACATCACTTTACTTGTGTGCAAATTGTCTAATATTCGCGGGAGTGGTTAGTACTAAATAATATGTTTGCTTCTTAGTTAACCTGCTCAGTATACAATCAATCTACACAAGGCACCCCCACCTCTGCGCCTTTATTCAATCATGGAAGGGCGGCTTTGCTAGCAGTACCTCGGTCCCTTTAGCGTTCTATCCTTAATTATTATTTCCTGCCAATACCTGTGTAATTGAGTTCTGCAATTTTTTCTGCTTTATCAGTAACAGTTTTATTATTGGTATTTTTGGTATACGCATGTTTCAAATACTGAATTATTATTATGAATTGATGGATGAATGAACTTAAATTAGAACATCAGCAAGGACAAACCGAAAGTAACAGGAAGAATAAGGAAGTAACAAGTAGACCTATACAAACCATCCAGGAAGCAATGAAGCATTGTCAGAATGAGGCAGAGAAGAAGAGAAGGAGAAACAGACTGTGAGAGAAAGAAACAAATAGACATATGCAGACAGTCACCTGATTCGTCGCCTGTCGTTATAATGCCTCAAACGCCGACAATAATTACTCTCGTCGAACAAATATCAACGATGCAATATTTGCGATCTAACTATCGCCTAATACACCTGTTGTCACGTAAATCACTTCCAAGCGGTTTACTATATTACGCTTACTCATTACACCTGTAATTGACAAAGTAGGTTATGACGTCTGTTGATTCGTATGACTGGGTACTTGGTGGCCTCCATCCGTCTGCCCGTATGTCTGAATAATGTTTATGTCCACGTTGACGATGCGGTGAACGTATGGCTAGTAATTGCTGCGCTGTTGATTGGACTACAAAGCGGGCATTCTGCCCGGTTGTTTGTCTTCTTGTTTCTCTATTTGACTCTCTCTCTCCCTCTCTTTGTCTCTCTGTCTACCTGTTTTTGTTTCCAATGACAAATAATAAAATTTAGTTGTTTATTATATGCCATAAAAGGGCCTTAAATTTTCAGGATACGTTCCAGTTTATGCATGTAGTTATACATGCATAAATGCATACATAGACACATACATTCTGACACAAATGCGCACGTGCAAGACTATATTGTCTTGTATCGTGTCGTTCATTTATGTAGCGCCACTTCATGTGCTACATCAATCAGAGACAATCACAGAACGAGGAACCGAGAAAAATAAAGCTTTCTTTCACCAGCAGCGAAAATTAATGATGCAAGGACTCCAAGTAGCGAATGATGAGTAAATGTAGGAAGTTAATTCCATAGGGAAGCGTTTCCCAATCCGTTTGGCCGTGGAACCCTTTTGATCTTAAATTATTTTGGTGGAACTGCCATTCAAAAACTAAACATGTTCTGTTGTAGGTTCAAACACTTGAGAATGCAGACAATAATATTATTATAGGTTTAGATCTAGATTTGATTAATAATCACACAAATATCGATGACAATCACATATAATTATGGACTTTCTTTTCCACAATGTCATACGCAAATGTTATGCAAGCCTTCAGTTAAAAATTTGTATAATTTATTTTAAATCGTTTGAAACTTATTGTTCACACTGACAGTTTTCCGCGGAACTCTTGTCTTCACCTAACGGAACCATAAGGTTCCGCGGAACCGAGTTTGGGAAACGACGCCATAGGGGACAAAAAATCAAAACACGATATTATTCTAGTAATGCTAGTCCTGGCTCGCACAACAAAGAGTTCAAGATAATCAATCGAGGGCATGGTTCGAATTGAGTAGGCAGGTGGCTGAGATAACAGCGGCATTGATGTGTTGAGTAGGCAGGCGCGTGGTTGAGATAGCAGAGGTATTGAGGGGTTGAGCCAGAAGAGGATCGGTAGATGAGCACAATGATTCAAGGTTGAACCAATAGCCAAGAGGATTAGCCAATGTAGGTGGACAAACATTATAAGAGGAAATATACAAAGAGCGCGCATAGCGAGTGAAACCAACCATCACAGACTTAAGAGAGAGACAGACTTCAGAGAGACGGATGAATAACAAATTGCAGTTGTTTATTCGGGAGGAAATGAAGGCATGAACGACATAAGTATAGGTTGAATCGCCCTGAATCGTCTCCGCTGGAACTAGCAGGAACGGGAACGTTTTAAAGGTAGGAGCGAATGGAAGAAGATAGTGAAGTTCACACGGCTCTAAGTATGACCATAAGACGCACATACCTACTCATAGACACGGTCATGTAAACTTATACGTGCGATGTAATGCATGTTGTTGCACACATGAATGCACGCATCGAGCCATCGCACATTTCTCTGAGCTCTTAGAAACCATTAATTCAGTCCCTCTTCGTGTGTCCTCTTCCAATAATGCTTCAAACGTTAACCGTTTTACTGTATCTTCTTTGGCCAACTACTCAATAGCCAAATTACCCTTGATTTTCATCTACTCACAGGATCATATTTGTCGAAAAAACAAGGAGGTCGGTGGGTGAGATTGTATGGAAATATGAAGACTACCTCACTGTATCAATCCACTTGTAGCAGAAGCTGAGGGGTCTAACTCTCTGACTCCCGGTAAATCGGACACTATCTACTCACTCACCTACTAGCCTAAAAATCGAAGTACAATTTTGTCCTATTACTAGCAGCCCCAGTCACATGTTCACCTGTTGCATTGTGCCAATAAATTCATATAGCACCTCTGTAAGATGTTTATTGATCCAGCAAAGTACCATCTTCTCATCTTCTAAACAGCTCATTCAGATGCTCACACTACGATCCAATGTGCATTAATACAAGCGTATACCTATTCACACACTCGCCTAATGATCCAGCCAAGTATACCTCGCGCTGCATTCTTGGCTGTGCTCCATCTTACTTGCGTGATCTTTGCTGTTCAGTGTCTGACGTTGCAGTGCGTCGTTTGCTTCGTTCTGTGACGAGGGGTGAAGTTCTAGTTCCACGTGCTCGCTTTGCTATTAGGCAGCGCCGTGCTTTCTCGGTTGTGGGCCCTTCATTTTTTGAATGATTGCCCGTTTGAGCGCCGCTCATTGGTTGTGGCCCAACCGTCGAGTTTTTACAAGTCCCTCATGGCTGTTTTCCTTAGTCGTGGCTGGGCGCTCCTGAGTCTGTTCCCTGATGGGGCGCTATGTAAATGCTCATAATGAATGAATGAATGAATGAATGAATGAATGAATGAAGTTTGCTTCCTTCTTAACCTACACACTCGCATGCTCAGCTAACGTTTCACCTACGCTGCTACACTGCTACGCACACTCCCTTGACATTCTACTAACCTATCGACACACAGGCTCACATTATGATAAAAAAATGCCAGTTCATACCTTCCTACTAACCTACCCTTTCACATGCTTCTATTATGATCCACGTGCGTGCTTCTCCGCCAAATTACTCGCCAGACAAATCATCAAACGACCTACATGTAATTATAGTTCTCACCTACGCATCCATTTGCATGCTTTATGTTACAGACGATCAATCGACCAATGTAGCAACTCACCTCATTTCCTTTTCGAAATTGCTATCCCTTTGAAAGATCGTCATATGCCATCCCCGCCTCAACTTTATAAACCAAGGAAGCCTTTCCATGACAATTACCTTCCTCTGCGTTGAATGGAAAAAAGAAGAAGAAGAAATATAATTATGCCAAGGGATGACCTTGACTCAGATTTCATACAGTATGTCGTGGCATATATCGCGTGGGAGTAGGATTCGCCGACGATACAATAAACTGTGTCTCAGGAAAATTAGATAAAAACGTATCAGATCCGATGAGATTGGAGTGGATTAAACCTGGTTAGATGCGATAAAATTGTGATGGATTATTGACGCCTTCATGATATAATCACTTCGCTGTTGTCGATGTAGGTAGTACCAGTCAGAGGCGGCGATTTCATTTCACAGGTGGGGGGGACACCCAATGAGAGGGGTAGAAAGTGTGGGGGAAGAAACGTATGACATTGTTCCCTCTGTAAAAGGTGGGGGACTTATCCACCTTGACTCCCACCGGGATCACCGCCTCTGGTACCAGCGTCAGTGCTTCGTTCAAACACAGTACCGTTTAAAAGAAACCAACACAGAAAAAGGCGAATTGGACGCACTTCACAAGCAGTTTGGAGTAACGAACAGCACATACAAAGCCAAGACTGAACGATGAAAGCTAAGAAAAAATGCAAATCTTTTAACCATAGGGATCTAAATGTTGGCCATTGCGAAAGTAGGATTATTATATCAGACTCCTCGCATCAGAAATAAGTTGGCGGCGGAAGCTCGAAGGAATTTTAAGACTACAAAAAAATAAGAAATAATGACATAAGGCAATCATGAAGTATTCAAATGACTCAGCTAGAGAAAGTCGGTAAAAAAAGCCTCATATATAATTTGGACATGTGGACAGAATGTCAGTTTCCAGCACGAAGGAAGGATGGAAGAAGATATACAAGCTCACAAATCATACAGGAACCAAGCAAGCAACGAAGACGTGTTAGGACGAAGGAGAGACACAGACAGCGACAATGTAGACGGCCATAAACACGACCCCGTAGTTTCCGAAGATGACTGCGAATCCGCCAATGGTCGATGTAACGCAATTGTCAGTCGTCTTCGTCTGACCCCGAACGCTGTGGAAACCATCTGCGTCTTAATCCACTAACGACGACCTGCATATACATGTCTTCCCAGGCATTTAAGTATAAGACCGTCGTTAAGGGGTTAACTCGATTCCAGTAACAGCTGCTGTTGTCGACCATTGCTAGACAAATATCGCATTCAGATGAACTGTAACATACTGGTTCAATGTTGGGTCTCAGCTTACGGACTGGGGTATCCACCACCCAGTATACGTGTATTGTACACAGCAAGGAAGTCTTATGAACGACTTGTGCTCTTCTTTAAAACAGAAAATGATCATCGAAAAGACATGACCATTTCGAAGTTGGCCATTTATAAGTAGAAATTGTTGAGAAATTTGAGTTTGGATACAGATAATGAAGTGGGGTGACATTATTAATATACGGAAGCATGTAAGTAAAGGCACCCCATAAATGTATAAGGCAGTTTTATTAACTCACAAAACGAACTTCCGAAGTAGGTCTAATAGTTGCTTCATAGATTGCCAAGTGCATGGACGATGTGGCGACTGGTTTCTTAGTTGTCATGTTAAATTTATGGAAGTTTTCTGAGTAGATTAATAGGCTATATATATCAGGTTCATTTCTTATAGCTGATTCGACAATATTTCGATTCGTACGTCATACTAAGGTTCGCCTAATTGGTCAGCCCACCTGGAAATCTTACCCCCTGGAAGGCAACATCCGCCTGACGTAGTCAAAGCCACTGGAGACCTTTACTTGCATCGCCTTTAGACAGGAAGCCGTATTACTTCAACGCCAACGACAACAAACTCCCTTAACAACGGTTTCTCGGAAGGATACTGTATGAATAAAATTATTGTCATGATGGTCGGCTATGGAGTGCCGAATTACGGGCTGCGTTGAATTCGAGATAATTTGACGATTTCAAGCGAAACTTTATTTGAAATTATGAGGACAATTAATAGGCATGCTAATGATGATGATCTAGATTTATGACGATGAAGATTATGAGGACCACGCTCATTAAAAATCGAGCAATACTAATGAAACTAATTATAAAATTATAGTGTTGCAGTAGTTGTTATAGCAGCAGAGGAAGCACCAACAACAGTAGCTGTAGTAACACCTAATATTCAACAGATATCACTATCACAATAAAAGTAGTAATTTAATAATGATTCCAAAAACGTGTTAACAGATTACAGTAAAGTTAGACTTCAATTCCTGATTTTACATGAACCTCACAATTGATATACTCAAAGGCTGCTTTATAAAGGAAAGATGGTGATGATGACGACGACAATGACGACGATGATGATGACGATGATGACGACGACGACGACGATGATGATGATGATTATAAACGAGTCATACAGTAAACGGATATATATATATCTTGTTAGTTTCAAATAAAGCAGGGTTGGCTTGCCATAGACGGAAAGTCAACCTGTGCCAATACAGAATTTGCTTCAACGAAAAAAGACCCATACAAACGCAACGGTCATTTCCAGTCAGAGATTCAGCCAGCGATGACTAGGTAGAATCTCACCATGTTGTCACGTGGCAGTGACGCATGTTGACTAGAGTTACGTGGGATTGAGATATGTTACCCAGGTAACAAACAAACATCAATAAAATGTTGAACCATGGGTTTTCGTGATGTTTGTTTAGCGTTGGACGGAAACGTTAATTAAACTAGGGCCTAAAATAGATTGTTTTCTGTCACAAAGCGTGCATTTGACATTGCCGATTGTAATAGTCCCAGATATAACTAAAACACTATTACGATGGACCAATTATTATTCCATCTTAATAGTAGATATAATTTAGTTAAATCTGGGACTAATATGGAAGGGAAACTGGGTCAGTGACCTACATGTACTACATGTCTGTGATTACATCCTGGAATTTTGGATGACTTGCATGGACAAGATTTCATTCTAAGAGCCCACTCACATATTATATAACGCATAAAATCCCAATTTTTGTCCCACTTCTACCCCAAATAACGTTATGTAACAGCAGCTGTAACCCCCCCCTCCCTACCACCCCCATATTATATAACAGATATGATACCTACCCCCTACCCACCCCAGCACGTTAAAAGACATACAATCGACATAATTGTAATGCACAATATGAAACTTTTATAACAATACAATGTTAGTTTGCTCTTTATAGTAGTGATTCAGCTGATAATTGCCTTTATCCAATTCAAGAACTGCAGTAAAAATCATCATACGCCCAATTAGCAATATAACAAAAGCTATCTTAAAATTGTGTAGGCCTACTCTCTCGCGCTAGGAAAACCGGAACCCACCCACCTACCTCTTGAGCATTATATAATATGTGAACGGCCCCTAATACTTGAAATGTTACTTAATCAATTCAATGACGATCTTAGAAAGTGTTGCAGCTAACAGTAATGTAATGGAGCACTTATATAGCGCCATTCGACTCAGAAGTGCTCACAATTCAACACGAAGCTAAAGAGAAGAAAGGAAAGTCTTCAAGCGCTTCCGGAGGGCAGCACAGGAGAGAGAGAGAGAGAGAGAGAGCAGATCCTTCTGAAGAGGAAAGGGGAGGGTGTTCCAGCTGGTGGGACCCACGTACGTCGTACACTGTAACAGAGCGCATGCGGGGAACCACCAGAATTCCGCGGGCATAGGAACGAATTGAAACCCGGTGCGGAATAGAGAAGAGCCTAGAGCAGAGAGCCAGAAGGCGGGGGACAGACCCAAGGAGACAGTTACATGTACGCATCATCGCACGGATGCGTTGAGGTGCCAGGTGCCTATGAAAGGATTCATGAATGAAGGAAGAGATGTGATCAAATTTTGGAATTCCACCAATTATAAATATAAACGTTATGTTGTCGTTGTCTCAACATTGATAAGACGATACGCCCAGCGTTTAGTAGCTAAAACCTGGTTTTCACGTTGTTTATGGCGCTATTGACAAAAAATGGCCATTAGAGTTTTTCCTGGCGATACTTTCGATTTTTGATGACCACATTAAATACGGGCTATATGAACCATCGTCTTCTTCCCGGACCGATTGATAAAATTGAGTTCAACAGACTAATGAAAAAACTCGAACCCATGCATTTGTCTACAGTATTGCTGAAAATTGTAAACTGCGAAACGTCTTTTAGATGCTGCGATGAAGAATGAGGCCTTGCTGAGTTCGAATATCTCACCATTGAGGATTTGCCATTGCAGGAAGCCCAAGTAACTGCCAGCCAGTCCTTTCGGAATTAGATTTATACTCTAGTGAAAGTCATTACGAGGCTTCCGTTTAAGAGCAGCTTAATCATTCCCATGCTGCGGTACACATCAAGCACATCTGCCTGCTTCTTAAAGAAAGACTTCTAGAATCAAGATGACTCCGACAAAGTCTGGAGATTAGGATTGTGTAACCTTCTATTTACATACGAACGATGATGATCAGTTGATTCAATACCCGTTAGAAATGGTGCTATTGGTATTCTTAGTGCCATTATGCTGACAACACCAGCCTTTTTGGCATCAGCCGTTTGTAAGTGAAGTCAGAAGCGGATTCCACAATTATACGCCTGGATCAGGGCCGTGCCGAGCTATAATTGCGCCCTGTGCCTAGCATCAATCTGGCGCTTCCACATTTTGAAAATAGAGCATTTTATGGAATAATAATTTATTCCATCCTGAAATTTGCACTCTTTCCACATTTGAGCCCTGGGCCACATTCCCGCTGCCCCCTCGTTACGGCCCTGGCCCGTAGGCCAAGATTTCTATGCTGCCCCTCCCAAAATTGTAATTGCGTGATGAAATCCACAGTTTTTAAGAGACTGTAACAGTAGGAATAGAGACCAGTACGACCACGTCGACCAGAAAAATCAAAAAATTATCAACTTAGTGAGTGTGTTAATTTAAACTGGAATGTCAGTGTAACACATAATGATTAAACATTTCTTCCTCAGTAGGCCTACAAGTTACAACCACAAGTCTACAGCAGGTGCAATGTGCACACGATTGAGATTGAAGGCAAGTGCAATTATTATCATTTAGTGGTATAACCGGCGCTTCTCTTTGCACTACAGCACCAGGGCTAATGGTGCCAAGAGGTGCTCAGAATTATAGGAGCCGGCATCCGGTTGGGAACTGCGGTATGCAAAGGACGCGTAATTCATGTAAATGTGGTAAAATAGAGAAAACCGATGGCTCTCGCGGATTCATTACGTCATAGAATGAGTCTTAATGCCATAAATGGATATAAACGGAAACTCCAGATCTGATGGCAGAGACCGGATAGAATAACTATTATATTAGATTAGCTCCCGGTCATTTGCGCGGTTTCTGCTTTGGGATTCACTCCTCCGCGTCCGGTCTGCGACTCAGATCATCTGTGAAGACAGATCTCCGTTTGCGGAGGATGAGGTCGCGTTTCGGAGATGGTGTTTTCTCGGCCGCTTGTTCGCGGTATTGGAACGGTCTCCCACCTACTGTTAGATTGGCCGACTCAGTAGACTCATTTAAAAATAAATTGAAAGTGTTCTATTTCCTAAGGCTGATTCTGTCTGCTGACTTTCGTTCTATGTTGTACGACGCCCTTGCAGTGGATAGGGCCGCGTTTACGGCGCTTTATAAATCGGCGTTGTTGTTGTTATTATTATTATTATTATTATATCTTGATCAAGACGTCATTGCCTGGCGTTGGATTTCATGATGCTGGACACGTTTGCAGCATCGTGCGAAAATTGTCTGACATCGCTAAACGCAGGTTTGGCAACGGAAAAGCAGACTAACTGACTGAATCACTGAAGGATAAAATAATGAGTACCTGGCTAGCTGTGTGATAGACAGACTGACTGACTGACTGACTGACTGACTGACTGACTGACTGACTGACTGACTGACTGACTGACTGACTGACTGACTGACTGACTGACTTACTGACTGACTGACTGACTGACTGACTGACTGACTGACTGACTGACTGACTGACTGACTGACTGACTGACTGACTGACTGACTGACTGACTGACTGACTGACTGACTGACTGACTGACTGACTGATTGACTTTCTCACTGACTGCATGAAGACTGACTGAGAGTAGGAGGTAAAAAGAAAAGAGTGATTCACCAATTATAATGGCAGCTGTGTATACGTGCGCATGGGTATGTTTCTGAACCCGTGTGTGTGTATTTGCATGCGTGCGGGTGTCTGAGTATTTGTTCAGTTGTGATTAGATGCACATTCAGATGTTTGGTTCCAAGTGATGGTTGCTGAGACAGACGCAGTGTATCATAGATCAGCATCTTCTTCATCATCAGGTTTCGCTCTTTCTACAGATGTCGCTCGATGCCATTAGTTAACATTTTAGTCTCCTGACATTGTCCGTCTGTCTGCATGTGTCGATGGATGAGTGTGTGTATGTGTTTGTATATCTGTATGTCAGTCTTAAAATGTGTGTCGGTATATGTCTAAGCGGATGGTTGCATACATGAGACGTTTCCTTCATTTGAAGACATTTCGCTGTTGGACTTTGTGTTACTGTCGCTGTGCCTGTCATTAGGTTCTGCTCCATATCTCTGCCCTCCTCCCTTTGTACCTCTTACTCTCTATAACTCAGTAGGTCATTCATTAATTCGGTCAGTCAGTCAGTCAGTCAGTCAGTCTTTATGTCACTTGGAGTTTCTGCCTGTAGCCATCTATTTTTTCTTGTTATGTTGACCCACTTCTCTCTCACTCCTCCCCTCTCTCTCTTTGTCTCTGTATATATATATATATCTGTCTTTCTGTCTCTCTATCTGACTCTGCATCTGCCTCTGTAATTGCACCAGTATATTTTCTATCTCTGTCTCTCTGTCAATCTGTGTACATTTGTATCGACCTTCGCCAGTGTGAATCCTTTCCTCTCTATATGTCTTTCTCTTTCAGTCTCCGTCTTTTTATCGATCTGTATGACTCGGTCTTTGTATCTCTGCATCTGTCTGTCTTAGAGTTGGCCCATATGTACCTGTCTCTCAGTGCCTCTGTCTGGGTCTATATTGGCAGATGGTCAGGTCTACATGCCTTGGTCATTATGGCTTCACGTACGTATTGTAAGACAGTTGCAGGTACATGTCGATATGGCATGTGCTGTAATCGTAATCGTACATTTATATAGCGTAACTTTCAAGGAAGCTTCATCAGAGGCGTTACTCGTAATAGTAATCGATGTTAATTTTACCAGTGAGCGAAGCAGTTAACAGAAAGCTAAAGGATTCACCAGTGGAAGGCGGCTTCGAAGGTTCAAGCACGCAAGCAGAGCCATAACAGAACATAATATTCCATTCATAGCTTACAGGTTAAGAGTCAATGCACTCAGCTGTGTGGGGAAACTATAGGTGGTAGCGTCACACGATAATAATAATAATATATATATAATATGTGTATATATATAATCAGGGCCGGTCTTTAGGTAAAGTGAGTGCAGAGCGAGTTGGCCGAGCGAGTTGGTTAAAATAACAGAATTGACATGTCCTAGCCATCTTCTCATTTTGAATGATATGCTTGGTCCAAGGAGGCCAAGGACTTCGCCCGTATACTCGCCAAGGAAGCTATGACCGGCACCGACAATAACACTGAAGCCAGCAACCTCTCGTTGAAAAAAGACGACCAAGATCCGGCTATCCATCGAGCCACCGGGTGCACATTAGGTATTCGTCGCCTGTCAGTCAATTGATATAGCGCCAACTGTGACTGACGGTAGAGGTCAATCCGAGGACCAACGTTCGTCGTCCTTCACTTCAGTACGAAAATCATCCATCTACAAAGGGGCAAATAAGCCCTTAGTTCACAAACCCCACCCAACATGAGTTGGCGAACATCTTCGCATTGTCAGCTTGATTAAAGACGGCATCCGAAGAAAATATCGCAAAAATACATAAAATCGTTGCATTAAAAAGAACGAGTTCGATACGAAAACCTAACAATAGCAGAAGAAGTCATTGAGCAAATTCTGACAAAATAATCCACCGAAATGACACAGAAGTCGAATAACGATCGGAGAGGTAGTTGACAGGCAATTCCACGAATGACAGAAATGTATTGGCTGATGGTTGGATGTATGTGTTAGTATGGCTTCTTGCATGTGCTAATTGATGGTTCGCTGTGTGTGTGTATGGCTTTATGCATGTGCTTGTAGATAGATGGATGTATGTATGTGTTGGTGTGGCTTTGTATATGTGCTGATAGACGGCTGGATGTATGTGTAAGTATGGCTTAATGAATGTGTCGTTCTATGACTGGACGCGTGTGCCATCGTTGCTCAACGTTTGACATTGTATCTGTGTATGACTAGATACAATGTAGATGGATGCATGTACATATATATCCCTGCCTCTCTTCTCTCCCTTGAGCCACGAATAAGCAGCCAATGCTCATTTCGTCTGCCGCCCACAAGTCACCTCATGCAAGGCTTCAAATTGGCTTCTACGACACGCGCTCACCTTGCTGCCATTTGGATAATCTACCTGTGCAAGGTATTGCTCGCGGATACAGCGCTGAGCAAATGCGTTGATAATTACTCTCTCTGTTCGACGATTCCATCGCAAGACAACGGAGGATGATCGCCTAGGTAAGTACATCATTATCTCACCTGGTCTAACTGTAATTGTACTCGCTACATTTCTATAGCGCCATTTCGTGACTCATTAGAGTAGCTCATTTGACAATGAGTCGGTTGTTTATCCGTTATTCTGTCTGGCTAGACGATGAATTAGTCCGAATTTAACTCAGTAGATACATGTAGGTGTTCAATTCATTTAGTCCGTAAGTAAGACGCTGCTTCAGTTATTAAATCGATCAGCGAGAAGGCATGTCGGTCATTTCGAGAGTGGGTTGGATATTTACGGAATAAGTAATCGACTTACTTATTCATTAAGTCGGAGCTTACAAGTCATCAATTTTTTGTATCATTCAGTAAGTCAGTTGGTCAGATAATTAAGTCTGTAACTCCATCCATCCATCAATCCATATGTCCATCCATCTATCAAACCATGAATGTACCTGGCAACGTTTCCCAGATACATTGATAATCTAAAGATGGAACAGAAACCCGATGAAGAAAACGAATCGTGAGTTTCAACGAGGAGTCATATGACACAAGGTCTCCTAAATAACCAACACACTTTTACCTCATGTAATATTATGGTTCTCTTAGACAGCGCATAGCCGCATTGTACTACGCAGTTCTTGAACAAGACATAGAGCTACAATTTTTTAAAGAACAGTATGGGGTACTTAGGAAGGACATGCGCGAGTAGTCGTTAAAAACTGCAGGTAGTATTACCGTCAATAGCCCAATACAATAAGCAAGCAATATGCCGGACATCAATCCAGGTTTTTTTGCCTTGCCGGCCGAATAGAAAATATGAGGCCAAAAATGAGGACATATATTTTTATCCTTTAGCTGAACGTCTGGCAACTCTATAAGTATCTGCCCTGCTTCCTTTCTTCGCTCATCCATTCATATATTCCTTATTACTTATGATTCATTCCTTCGTTCTATCCAGTGATTCAATTAGAAATTCATCCTTGCTTCCCTCCATCCACTTATCCTATGGATTCTTTCCTTCCTTCTTCCCTTCCTTCCATTCATCCATTTTATAAATTCCTCAATTTCTTCAAAGCATCCGTATATTATTAAAGTATTTTAGTATTGCATTGTATAAATTAATCCTTGCTTCTCTTCATTCATTTAGCCCATGTTTTCATTCCTTCTTTCTTCTTTTCTTTCTTCAATCCATCCCTTTCATATGTCTCTTACTTCCTTAAATTCATCTATCTTTTAAACATTTTAAATATGACTTCCTATAAATAATTAATCATTTCTTCTCGCCATTCACTTAGCATACAACACCATTCCCTCTTCCTTTATTTCTACCTTCCTTCCTTCAATTCATCCCTTATATAAATTCCTTCCTTCCATCCTTCCGTTAATAAACCCCTCCCCGGTCTTTCACTAATTCAATCTGTTCGTCCATCCGTCCATTTTTTAAAGACCTTTCTTTTACAGAAAACAGGAAGTCATTCCCCGCTGCATCATGGCGTCCGCGCAACATGAAACGATCTTCCCCTACAGGAATTCTTCCCACGCATCTTCCGGAAACGCCGGCGACGAACACTACAACGCATGCGCAGCCGGAAGCGACCGGTTTGAACCGGTTTCGACTGGTGCACTGGCTTCCAGGCTAAACTGGAGTTTTCTGACTCTGAGCATTCTAATTATGGCCACTGCGGTCGGAAATCTAATGGTCTGTGCTGCGGTCTTTCACGAAAGGTCGCTCCAGAATATGCCGAATTACTTTCTGACGTCACTGGCTGTTGCGGATTTCTTGGTGTCCGTGTTTATCATGCCTCCTGGACTTGTTGTTCTTGTATTTGGTTAGTCATTCATTTATTCATTCATTTAGCTAGTCAATCATTCATCCAGTCAGTCATTAATTCATTCGATCATTCATTCATTCATTCATTCATTCATTCAGCCATGCAATAATTAATTCTTTCAGCCAATCAATCGGTGACAAAGTAAATCAGTCAATCAATCAATCAAATCAATCAATTAATCAATAAATCAAGCAGGTTCGTAATATTAGACTAATATCTGCATATTCTCATTGCCTGATGCGCAGTTAGGCTTGTCTCCTTTGGTACAAAGAGCGCACAGTGTGATCGGTCTCGAACTAGTTATTACTGAAAACACGCATTGCCATGTAAGTCTATCCGTATACCTGCTTATGAGATCTTACCCTATACAGGCGCTATGTGCATTATTCGTATAATTATCTATATCCAGTCACAGACAGACCAACACATACATCTATCCATACATTGGCACATACGAACACTTAACCTGAGTGGAAATTGAAAAATGGGATCGATTTTCCAATTCAATGTACTAATTGGCTGGCTATTGTGATCACAAAGACCTTGATCACCAGTCTTTGTTATAACCATAACTGACTAATTGTTCGCCAGCATTATACGTTGTCATCCTACCTGGCCAGGTACTGTTACCTGTAGGCAGGTAGACAAAAGGCTTCCAAGGCGATAAATCCATTCTCTCCTACATCTCTTATTTCAATCACGGGACTGTGTGGCCCAGTACAAGGCATTTTCAGTATAAGGTTACACTTGCTGTGAAACGATCCTTCTGGCAAGTTGTTCATGCACGATGTTTTTATTATCCCACCAGCTGGAACACTCTCTTCCCCCATACCGCCTTCAGGAGTCACCTGAGGTCTTTCCTGTTCTCCCTTTAGCCGTCCTGAGTCGAGAGCACCTGTGATCTCAAGTGGCGCTATATAACTGTCCCGTTGTGATAAAAATGACAATTATGATTTACAATTCCGGTTCAAACAGTGTCAGTGATTCGTCTTCGTGCCTTTACCCAACTTGTCCTGTCTTTCCCAACTGATTCGTGGCGCGTCTCACACATTGATATTGAGATCACTGTTCGCTTAACTTAAAACGACCTCATGAGGCCTTTACTGTGACGAAACTACCGTCACCTCTCTCATTTAAGCTTACCTCATCTGTACAATTGGCACACTTTACGATGCTATGCTTGTAGCTAATTTGTACCGCACCCTAGGCCGTCGTACCTCGCTGCATCTTAGCCCATCCTAGACCACCTAGTAAATGCTTTCTTGCCCGGATGACGCAGTCATACCTGTTGGACCGGAGGTTGCCTTGTTTTTCCAGCATAATGTCAATCGCGTAAGGTAAGATGGGCGAGGTAACATAATAGCAAATCTTACCCACCCGTCGCATCTCGACTTACTTGTCCACCGAATGGTCTTGGTTACTCCAATCACGATGATTTTCACCTTAATTAATCACGATCTCAATTTAACTGATGTCCAGGCTGTTATTATAAAAAAAGCGCTATGGAAGCCATCAGATGGGATAACTCTTTACGATAGTCTGTATGGATTGTTGTCCAGGCTACTTCCCGTTGCATCCCAGCCTCTGCGTGGTCTGGGCGTCGCTAGATGTCCTCATGTGCACGGCGTCCATCTGGCATATGTGCATCCTGTCCGTTGATCGCTACCTCACCCTTCGATATCCGATGAAGTACGGACGCAACCGATCGAAGGCGACAACGGTCCTCAAGATCACCTCTGTCTGGGTCATCTCCGTCGTCGTCTGTAGTCCTCTGGCGATCACTGGTTTCCTCGATTACTCCAACGTCTACGTCAACCACACCTGCGTCCCTTCCATGAAACACTTTGTACTCTACGGATCCGTCATGGCCTTTTACGTACCTCTGATCATAATGCTCGTGACCTACACACTGACCGTTAGCATCCTTCGCCGTAACCACCGTTTGATGAAGCTCCTAACGCTCAGCTCCCACCGCCGGAGGACCAGACCTTTACGCCGCGCGGCCAGTGAGGCGACTGGCAAGGCAGGAGGACGCCCGTTCCTACGCCCAGCTTCTCCGTCAGACACTGCGTTGCCCAACGTCGGTCCACCCAGCAGTTTACTAGACACGACCAGCGTCAGTTACCTCACGGCCAGTAGCTCCGTGCACACGGGGTCCAAGCCGAGCGCAACGCCTTCGGTGGAGCGACATAGTCCCGTCAGTGGACTGGAGCCAACAGCCCCGTGTAGTCAGGAGGGTGCCTCAAACGCCACGCTGTTTCCACCGTTTCAGGAACGCCTGAATGTCAGCACCATGTCGATCACGGCGACCCAATCACCGGCGTTGGCTCATTCGACCCCCGCACGATGGCAGTTCTCGCGTTCCCAGCCGTCGTTGTCCAACCTCAGCGCTGGGAACGCCACCAGGTCGAGGCCTAAGCCACTGACGATGACCTGGAGCTGCGGAGGATCAGTGAAGGGCGTCCACACGACGAGTGCTAGGACGATATCTGAGCTGGAATCCGTGAGGAACTTCGATTTCCTGTCAGCTGGGACATCGATGAACAGCATGGCGAGTAACTCAAGTTGGTCGAGCGCCTCCTGTAACGAACAGGCGATGTTCGAGCGATTGAGTTTGATCGAAGCGGAGATGGATGAGTGTCTGATGGACACGAATGAAGGTCAATCAATGACGGATGCGGTTCTGTCTGATAAACGGGATGGAGAGTCAGTTGGGTGTGAAACAGGTTCGCCAGAGGATGATACAAATCATCAAATACTGTTGACAGGAGACAACAAAGAGATGAATGACTCCAATGGCATCGGTGCTATGACTTCAGAGGGCAACATCCTCACCACAACCATCGGGATTTCGCCTCCATCTACCCCAACGGGTTCAAACCTCGGGACGCCTCTCATCGAATCCACCAACAGAACGCAGGACTTCTACACTCAACAAATGCCTGTTGGTATCAACCTGAGGCGTGGAAGCGTATCTGTACCAATTGACCTGTGTGCGGAAAATCTCTATAAGAGCTCGACTTGTTTTAACTGGATTACCAATGGAAGAGCTGGCTCTCACAGAACCGTCCAAAGAACGACTTCAAAACCAATCGGCAATCATATCAACTCAAACACGGCATCTGACAGTGAAGACCGTGCCGGATGTGTCTTAATGCGGTCAACCTCGCCCTCCGAAAATAAGGCAGGCTCCCTTTCTTCCGCAGTTAGCTGGGCTACTGTGGGAGCAGGAGACGACGGGAGCCGACCTCGGATCGTGAGGTTGGCGGATGCCGTATCGAAGAGTCTTGGAGCCCAGCTGCAGTTCGTCAGTGTCCTCTCCTACTGCACTCCTCCGCGGAAGAGATCCCACCGCTCCTATCGAAAGTCGCCAACGTCACCAGGGCAGAGCTACGCGAGTTTACGTGTTAGAGGGGCCGACGAAAACAAACTTAGGTTACGTCCACCTGTGCGATCGAGACTAAACGCCACTTTAGCCTCCAACGAAGATATTGGCAAAATTGTTGGGAAGATTGCTATTATTCTGACTTCTGAAACGAATGATTCTGATCCCAAAGCACAGACCATGGAAGACTACATGTTGGGTCACACTACACGTTCTGCTGCTAACCAGCATTGTTCCACTCCAGATATCTGCTCCAGTTTCTCACATTCTTTGATCCGTACACCCTCTTTCCGATTAGGCACGACCTCCTCAGTAACGTCCTTCGAAAACGACGAAGCCGCTCTCACGGTAGAGTGCTCCACACGCCACCAGACCGCATGCGTGGCGGATGGTGGATTCCAACAAATTCCACCGGTGACCGTATCGTCTCCAGTGTCCTCTCCCGAAGATAGACGACGCTCCAGTGCCTCCGAATATCCACCATCGACCCAACAAGGATTACTAACTCTATCGGAAGTCCCTGGAAAGGACGACATGAGAATCCAAAACCGGATGACATATCCCGGATCTTCCGGATCATCAGTTCCAGATAGTAAAGGGCTTCGGCGCTCACCGGATTTCTTAACCGTCCAATCATGCCACCGAAATTCTGACAGCGATCCAGAACGCAGTTCTCTGAGCAGTCGAAGGACTCGCTACGACTCGTGTTCCACCATTTCTGACGACACAAGTTCAGAGGTCGTCGTCAAGGCAACGTTCAGGTCCGCCTACCAAAGGAGCGGGAAAGGACGGCACCCATCAAGACACTCGTTGTTGGGGTCCACGTGCTGTCTGTGTCGTAGAGGCATGGACGGCGAGACCTGGCGCAACAACAGCGAGCTAGAACTCGTCTTGTCCAAGAAGGTCTCGAGGAACGAAAGGAAGGCGTCCAAGGTCCTTGGGATCATCCTCCTGGCCTTCGTAGTCTTCTGGTTTCCATTCTTCCTCGTCAATGTTCTATCAGCCATCTGTAAGAGCTGTGAGGAGTGGCTCAACTCAACCGTGGCCACTTCGGTCGTCTGGTGGGGCTACGCTTCATCGCTCGCTAACCCTGTCATCTATACGCTATTCAGCAAATCGTTCCGAACGGCCTTTAGACGATTACTCACTTGTACAGAACATGAGCATCATCACAAGAGAAGGAGCAGACTCTGGAACAAGAGCTTCAGAGGCAGAGCTGGGATTGCCTATTGCGAGCATGCCGTTTAAGGGCTGCCTTTGGCCATGCCAGATGTGATGAATCTAGCCTCATTGGCAATAAGCCGCTGTGATCAAAGCAATTTATGCAGCGCCTTTTGAGTCTTATAAATAGCTGGTGCACTGTTAATTCGAAATGGTGTAAGTCAATGAATTGCAATGTATTTGCACATTTTAAGGTTGCTTAGAACCTCTTGGACGTACATAGACTGTAATGTAATGTGTAATGTAATGCGTAGTGTAATGTGTCATTAATGTGTAATGTAATATGTAATGTAATGTGTCATGTAATGTGTAATTTCTACAATGCCAATGTCTTGTGCACAAAGCAAAAATTGATGCTGTGTGGGGCCTATGTATTTATTCAGACCCTGAATTGGCCTCAGACATGTCGAATGTATACTAATTGCAGTACAGTTAGTCAGGAATAGAATCTCATAGTTAAAGGAATTGTTCAATTATTAGCTGAGCAATCTTGCAGATTAAATTCGATTATTGCTAAGTGATAGCAGTCAGGGTCATATAAGCAGCACGCACATACAATTACACACACATAAAGATATAAAAAAACTATATATATGTGATATATATCATTTATATATATATATGCACGCGTGTGTGAGAAGAATCACATATTATATATATATATAGATAATTGTTTATATTTTTACTGAGTAGGCTATATAATATTTGTTGTCTTCATGTAACTTACATTAGGTCTTAACGTCTAAACGTATAAATTATGTTCATACGTTATGCTTATTTCATGTACATCCTATTGATGCGTGTTTGTCTTAATCTATGTTATAATGTTGTATATGTATATTTCAATGTGGGTCCTATTGTATGTCTTAATGTCGTAATGTACATGTATAAGGACATTTAAGTTAAATAAAACCCGACGCTGGAATGCATGAAATCAGTTTGTGCTTATTATGTGAAGCTCGGTGCAGTTGTTTCCTTTACTGCCTCTCTTCATACAATTGCATCGGGTTCAAGACGTCGTCAAAATCTTCCAGATTTATTTGCGAGATCTACAGTAAAGGAAAATCTTATCATTTTGGTTTCAATTCTAAGCTCATTTATATAGCTCACAATTTATGCCTGGGAAAATAATTGAATTTAAAAATAATGTAATTGCCTATAAAAACTGCATTCTGGTCAACACCACCTTCATTTATTTTCTCTGAGTATTCTTTGATCACCTAAAAAAAAGAACTTGAGCAGCGTGGAGGCCGTTGGAGAAAGTTTTGAGCCTTCGATGAATTGTTGTTTATAGCTTTTGATGAAAGCTTGGGGTATTTTTGAGGTTTAATGATGATGGCTTTTGATGGATATAGCGAAAGTTGTGTTGAGAATAAAAACAGACGAAGAAGCGGAAGAGGGAAAATCTTTTATGGCTACTATCAGAGAAGGAGGAAGTGAATCGGCTATGTTCTGAAAATAGCTCCGATACTTAGAACTGTCATTGTGGGAAGAATGGAGGCAAAGGGAACGACGAGAAGACGTCTAGATGGATGTTACTGACTCAGAGTTGATGGTCGTTGAAATACAGTAAACTAAAGAAGGAAGCCGAACATCGAGAGATGCAGCGCCACGGGACATCTGAACCTTCCAAAGAGCAGAGTAGGCTACGTAAAGAAGATCCTTGGACAACTCCTCTAACCCAAGACTAGTAGGCCTATATATAACATACATAGTACGCTTCCGGCAGTCTCTCAGATTTTCTCATAACTGGTTGTCTATCGCCTGCCATTCCTCGAGTGGAACTTGCAAGTGGCAGGAAAGGTTCATCTGATGTTAAAAGCTTTTGCAATAAACTGCCTCAATCTATTCGCTCCACTGTCCTTGGTATGTGTCCATTCCAAAAAAACATTTTCCGCCTCAGCGTTGTTATGGTCGCCTCCTGTCTCCATCGACTAGCTCTTGGAATTGACCTGATTGTCAATCATCATCATTTTCATTGTACTTGTCGTGTTCATTACATCACACTTTCAGCGATTTTGAAACTTTACCATACGCTAATAAAAACATTAACATGTTACATTACATTGAAGCCGTCAAGTTAAATCTTCGTACCCTTTCCTGTCATCGAGGGATTTATTTGGGTTGCATGGGCACAGGGCCTCTGCGTCCCCTTCCAGGCAAACTAGACGCAGGGGTGACTCCATGGTTCCGAATGCCTGAGAGTGCGGCTCCTTTGGGCGCCTGGAGAAACGGTTGGCCTCCTGTAGCACGTGGCTTTGAAAACACAAGGAAATACTTTAGAAAACGACTTTACTCACAATTCAAGCCATATATATACATATATATATACATATATATATACATATATATACATATATATATGTATATATATGTATATATATATATGCCACTGAAGTTGCTAAACGGCTATTATTGTGTCTGCCTCTACCTTCTGGGTCTCTGCACTAGGGTCTCTTCTATATTTAGCACCGGGATTTCCTTCGTTCCTTAGCCCGAGGACTGCTGGTGGTTCCCAGCAATGTGCTCAACCACGGCCCAATCTAGTAGATTCGCCTACGTGGGTTCCACCAGCTGGAACAGCCCCTTCCTCTTTGGGAGGATCTGCTGTCTTTCCTCTGCTGTCTTCATGAGGCGCATCAAGACTTTCCTGTTCTCCCTTTAGCTATGTGTTGAGTCGTAAGCGGCTCTCATATCGAGTGGCGCCATATAAGTCACGTCACTCGATATCAGAGGCGTAAAATCGATCGTAATAGAACACTTAAAATAAGTGTTCTATTACAATCGATTGCAATTAATGTCCGATGCGAAAGAAGCTGCCTAGTGTTGCAAGGTGATAAACGATAAGTAAGATGGTTTATGATCAGCTCGGGCTCTGTACGTGATGAGTGTGAGCCTGAGGAGATTACGCCAGCGCGACACAAAAAGCAGATATGAGTATGGTCTGTCACGACACGAGAGTTCGTGAAACGGTCAAGTAGCATGGTGCAGTACTTTAGTTAGAGGAAGTGGTGTGCAGTCAGGGATACTACGGAGTTGCAACAGTGAAGTAGCGTCTGAATAAGACAGGGCTTCACTGTTATGAGTGATGCTGAATGCTGAGTCGGCAGTGGAGACTGCCTGTTGGACTCTCCTTAGATAAAGCATCTGGTTGGAGGGTGTGATGAGGCGAAGATGACTCATGAACAGTAGATGATAGATAGAGCATAGAATAGAGAGGACAAAGCAGCTTCGCTCTAATCCTGAGCTCAGTGCACTAAACAAAGTTGAGGGAATGGAATTTATTGCACTATATGAAACTAAATAAAACTAGATTAGACATTCGAAAATGAATCAAATCATATCAAATGAGACACATAAAAACTTAACAAGACCAGTCGTCCATCAATCATTCAATCAATCAACCAACCAATCAATCATTTAATCAATCAATCAGTCAATCAATCAATCAATCAATCAGTCAATCAATCAGTCAATCAATTAGTCAATCAATCAATCAATCAAACTATCTATCTATCCTTTCATACAGTCACTGAGTCGTTTATTCAGCGCTTCAAAATGGAGCTGAATGCAACTTCAATGGCATCGTCAACAAACCTAGGCATCATCTCCTCTGTATATATATATTCATCATGTACAATACCTCGTATAGTGGAGCAGTTGGTTCGATTCTTGCCGTACTCATCAGACGTGTCAACTATAAGGTGAAAGAGCATCGATACGTGTTACAATTTAGCGCAATAGATTACAAAATTCTTAACAAAATACTTCAGCAAGTAAAAAACGATATTTTCACGACAGCATTTTAAGTTACAGACAGAGAGTGTTGAATTAGTTCTAAGTCACAGTACTTGAAGTCAAGGCTGGTTCCGAAAACTAGTAATCACTCAACGCGGTCATCTACCTGCCTTTCTGTAGCTGTTCCCCGTATTAAGACTGCTCTTGGTTGTCGAGCTTTCTCGGTTGCTGGACCAAAATTCTGGAACTTTCTCCGTGTGTTTATTCGTTCTGCTCAGTCTCATTCTTTGTTTAGATCTCGTCTCAAAACCTTCTTTTTTCAGTTGGCATACCATCCGTAGGCTGTCTCTCTGTCTTGACGGACTGACCCCCCGGAATTGACTGGATCACGGTGAGGATTTGATGCGCCATCGATTGATGCACTTGGCATTAGACACTGACGCAATAGAAGTGCTGATTAATAATAATAATAATAAGCTAATGTAATCAGGCCAAAGCTAATGAATGCAATAGTTTAACCAAATAATTCAATAATAACCCAGTTAATAATAAAATTATCAATTAATATTTTTTTCAGTTGCTATTATTAATTAATTCCATGAATATTAATGAAAATATCTCATTCCAATATAATGACTTCTATATCGCCGTCAAAAAACGTCCACGAGAACACTCCGTGTTGTCTCAATGATAATATACTTAAATGTAACAATTAGGCCTACTTACATAAATTAAATTTCAAGACTATTAATGATAATTATTTAAAGTATCCATAATTAATTAATTAACCTGCTCCTCTTCGTCTCCTGTTATTACGAGCTCAAGGTAATCGCAATGACCATCACGCTAAAACAAATGACCATTTAATCAAAGCAATTAACTACGTTAAGCAACGAACGATCTAATTATCATCATCAGTTTCTGGCGCCAATCATTTTCCAGCGATGGGTATGAATATGCAACTTCCTGCATTTTTCTTCGGCCAGGTGTAAAATAAATCAGCTTTCGCTAATTTAATTGAACTAAAATTTATAATATTCATCATACAAGCAATAATCTGTATTACATAATGAGGCTCTGTTTCAGTGTTTCTGATCTATTTTAACCAGAAAGAGATTATAATGGCTTTCTTGAACATTCCTGAAATCTTTATACCATTTTAAATGCGTCGTTCTATTTGTTCCGCGCCACAGTAGACAAGTTTTACAAACAAAGTTGAACCGATGCTAACCTGACCGCAGGAAGTGGTTAATACGCCGCTCCAGTTGGCCAGCTTATTCTGAAAGAAAGTTTTCGACAGGTTAATCTAGATAAAGGTTATCCAGAATATTCCAAAGTATTCGAATATAATTCAGAACAATCCACAGTACTGTAAGGTACACCAAAGCAATCCAATATAATGAAAATATCTGAATAGAACAATCAACATTTTTAAGTAACTTAATTCATTAATCAGAGATAATTCAAAATATTTAAAATGAATTGAAAATAATATTAGATGATCTATGTTTTTAAAGGCGATCCAACGTATTTTGAAATAATTCAAGCAACGCTCTAATATAAATAACTGAAATTAATAAAAAAACACAAACTCAAAAACTCAAAGCAAAGTATACCAACAATTGAATAATCAGCCAATTAATGCTAATTACTAAGTGTTATGAAATGCGGAGAGGTAAGATAAAAAAAACGAATAGACAAGATAATCACAAGATATGATAAGGATTAGGCATACAATTTAAGACTAAATAAAACTAAATTATTCTAGAATAGCACGCACTTGACTTGGTAAGTTCTGATTGGCTGATGAAATCAGGTTAGATTAATCCCAGCCATCCCATTGGCTGCCGTTACCTTCTTATAGAAATTAACGAGGTCGCGCAGAGACTTGTGGTCACGACTCTCTCCTGTGATCTGAAAGTTTCCGTTCATCAATTGATCGATCATATAGTGTCGACATCTGTTGCTGTCCTTAAACGACAGAGTATATCCCAAGCGGGTCTCACCCAGACGAACGAGGAAACATCCAACAGGTTGGTGCTTCAAAAGTTCCTCAGCATCCCTATGGAAGCAACATAGTAAGCGAATTATATGATTCAACGTCATGAGCTCTGATAGAGCTTCTCACTTTCCCCGGCCATTAATTTAAAATAAGATGGTTTCATTTTTGATCTCTTGAGCCGTGAGAAGCTGCAGGTAGATGTGAGGAGTTTATATTGTTTGCTAGTACAAAATTGTAGAAAATTAAATGGAATACGGCAGAAGAGGAAAAAACTAAGCAGAATGTAAATAAAGACAAATAAAATAGACTAACGTATACTGACATAGAATAAAATGAGGAACACAGAGCAGAATGGAGCAGAAGAAAAGTGATATTAAGTAGAAAATACTCATAAGAAAAAAGATGCGAAATAGAAGAATAACAGAACAAAAAAGAAAATTCCCAACCAATGCAAATATTATAGCGTTGAATAGATAAAACAAAACAATGGAATAGCTGCCGGATGATCAAGCAGAATTCATTTGAATAAAATAATATGGAACATCAGACAGTTAAGCAGGCATACTGGATTTAAAGCGGATAAATATAACTGAAGTGAAGACGATAAAGATTAAGAGAACTGGACAACACAGAATGAAAGAATATAAGAAAGTAAAATAAACTAACCAAAGACAATCAAATAGACTAAACTAGAAAATACCTAAACCTGAAGAATGAACTGCCATTTGAACAGAAACCTGAAATGTGATATCATGGGAGAAGAGCGCAGGAACAGATTGTAGACTACAAACATGAGATGCCTGTTGTTTTGTAGACCTCTGAGTATTGATCAATGAAAAATGCATCATGATAAGAGTCATAAATATATATATATATATATTTATTTATATAGAGTTCATTTCAACATAATATTAAATAAATTTTGACGTCTCCTACTTTCTTGTGATGATCCCATGACACCATTCCTCGAAGACTCTGCTATTCTCCTGCCTCAGGAACTTGGCCTGCGTTGCCAGGAACCACTTCACCGTCGCCTGTCTCGTCCCTATCTCTCCGTATAGAGAAGACGACATCTCCTGGCGCCTCTGGTTCAGGAACTTCTCCTCGAGGACCTCGAAGTCGGAATCAGACGAATCGCTATCGGCATTTTTAGCTTTCTGTTCAGAAGAAGTACATGGATGTTTCACAATCGTAGCTGACGTTGTCGACGTATTTGTCACCGCAATCATCACCAACTAGACCAACTAGACCTAAACCTTTTAAGTTAAATTTCTCATTGAATAGGGTTTTCATTCAAGGACTGAGCTTTTAAACTGGATATTAATACAAAAATAATAATATTAATAAGAACTGGATATTAATATTATAATAATGATGTTAATAAGAAATAATAATGACATTAATAATAATAATAAATAATAACAATAATCATAGTAATGCAATATTATCAATAGTTAGTGTCATACACAGTGCGATGCCATATCAAACTATTGGCCCGCAGAATACTTAATTCGCATCCTTTTCAATGTCTTTGGTCGTGGGCTTTCATATAGGCCTATATACACAGGTACAAAGTACTTCTAGAAAGTGCAACTGCTGATCTAGATTATTATTATAACAGCAATTTTTACATAGCACCCCTTCAAGTTTGCCAACTCAGAAGCGCTAGCAGCTCAGAACAGTCTTAAGAGAAGTGAGAAACGAGGCAGACTGATTAACAGGTAATTGTTGAAACGCGGTAGGGAACCCATTATGTGTCACATGACCAGCCACTGAGAAGGCGCGGCGCTGCCTGACTGCAGTCCGGGAACGGGGTGAGAGGCTTCACTCTGAATGCTGGTTTAATCAATGAATATTCAGTAAAGATGATTAATAATAAATAAATATAAATAATAATAGCAATAGTGATGTTATCGTAGTCGTAATCATCATAATAGATTACATCGTAACATTATTATTTAACATGGCTGAATAACTGATTTCTGTTTTACCACATCGGTGAGCAGCGAATAGAATCTACTACTTCTATGGGAGTTGAGGGAGGTTGCCGCTGAAGCCTTGGCCTGTCCTCCTCTTAAGGTCTTCGGTTTGACCTGGGCATAGACCGGTGAAGTTGGCTGAACCAAACTGTAAACACTCTCTGAGTAATAAAAAAATAAATAACGTTCATAAATATCAGTAGTGTATAAAAAGCCCATTATGTCTTATCTTAAAAGTATAACCTCACCTAATCTGATCTGTGTTTATGATGCACAATGCATCAACTGATTGTTGGTTCGCATAAAAAACAGCGAAAATCAAGACTCTTTGACGAAGGCCTACACGTCATGTGTAGGCCTACTGGCGTTCTTTATAACGGGTGCACATCCAACACTTTAGGTGTAAACTGCAGTTCCATCAAGGCTCCAGATCCTGATCTTTGCTAATTTTATACTTTCTATGTGTGGTTTACACCCACGAATTCCTCATCTTCCTTCTACTTTTCTTTTAAATCTGTCCTCTTTGGTCGTGGCTGACCTGGGAGTGCCTCTGCATAGAATTCTTGAAGAGGCTCTATGTCGAGTTTCATTTATTGATTTATATTGCATCGCCGTCTCTTAAATTTATTATGCTTGCAGATGACGCTAATGTATTTATGTCTGATATCTCACTGTTTGAACTGGTTATTGTGATTAATAAATTTATTTTAAAACTTTCTTTCTCGTCAATTGCTAAGGACTGGCTGTCTATAGAGGTTTAGGACATGACATGGTGGATCGCAGAAATGAAGCGTTAAGAAGAGACTAACCGTTATCCTGTGTAGACAAAAGTTCCGAAAGAAATCTCAAATGGCAGTCCTTGAGGAAGATCTTCGTCTTCCTAAAAGTTCAAACAGCCTAAAAATAGTTTCCCGCTAAAAGATCCGAGTTTTTGCTTTTGTGACGAAAATTAAATGATATAGGTTAGTTGAAACTGTTAACTTTCGTGATGTAAAAACTTTCTTTTTTTTATGTTAACTTTTCGTGTGTATAGGAACGTGTTTAATTGCGACGGTGAATGTCAGTCACGTCCTTCTACTAATTGGCATTAACACCATTCAATGGCATTCCAATGTCGCTAGGAACCTTAAAACCATGTTTAGGACTCGACAGCGCTTAATCGCTTGCAATGGTTTCCTATTCAGCAACTTATGGTCTATTCGTTTCAAATCTAGGCACATAGTTCAAAATAAACCTCAAAATAAACATCGACAGTACTTTAAATCAATCTGCATTCAACCTATTAACTAGGACCGCCATTTATTAATCCATCCATCACCGTCTGAATGCTCGCTCTGGCTAGAACTAATATTGTCTAGTCACGTTTTGGAAACAAGCGTCCTCGTTTTTGGCTATTATTAGTAGAATTCCTTTCCTGCATCTGTTGCCTTTTAAATTTTGTTTTTCCATATTAAAAGATGATTCTCTGTATTATTAGACTGATATTTTTCACAGTAGAATGAATCATTACCTCTTGACTTTAGCACGTCGTGTAAGACACAAAATTTGATAAATAAACTCAGTCAAAGAACATCATTTAATTTTCTCACATATTTACAAGACGACCACAATTATCCGCGAATTCTAAATTCTACTTCCATATTCAATCTACTTACTCCATTATCTCATACTACAGTTAGTTAAATTAGAGCAAACAGACGTGAGTGAATGGCTTAAGATCTACCCATGTCATGCGAGTGGAAATGAAACTGTAGTAACTATCCCGTTTGGTACGTCACTCCATATTCAGATTACGGCATGTTGGAGAATAAAATATAACTAAGAGCGTCAGTTAATAGGTAAATGTTACCTAGTTGGCGCTGCTAATCTATAAGAAATGACTTAATAATGCCTTTATTTAATTCAAACAAAGCAGACGACAACATTTGCTCTGTGGTTTTCACAAACAATAGTGTTACTGAAAGTCTAAACGTTTCACATTAATAATCTACTCTAACTGCTATTATACCATTAAAGCTCTCGGCATACAACATCATTAGGCCTAATATGTGTAACCAACGCAGTCGTGGCTCTCACCCGATTTGCCAGCCTCCGGGAATCTTGCAGTTGCTGAGAATCGAGTGACATGTCTCGGCTGCAGTGGATGAGGTCGCCGCTTTTGCAATTGAGACAATACCTTTGTATCTGCATATATAAGATATAATTCAGGTGTGTTCAGGTACACGAAACGCATTCATACGCAGAAACATCAATCACATGCGTGAACACCCCAGTACGTACTGGATAATTATTATGTGGATGTACTCTGGGCATATTTAGGCCTATGTCCTCTACCCCAGTCTCTTCTCACCCTTCTCTTCTCTTCTCACCATGCACGAGCTATTATGGAAATCGCTCAATTTCACCAATGGAATATTAACAGATTCAAATCCCACATCCACATCAAACACTTTTATTTTCACTATCAAAGTCTTTTTTCCAGCCGATTTGATTACTGCAGCTAATTTATTATTATATAAATCATATATATATATATAATATTATTTTTGCTTATTCGATTTGAACTGACAATCCGAAATATGATTACATGGAATATTAGAAACAGATTGTAACTACCTTAAAAGGCTGCCATATATATACACTATACCAATGGTATCACTGAGAGCAAGTTCACACAAAATTTATTGTTAAGGGTTAAAATTATGTGGCCTTTGAATAGCAGCATGTCACAGTTTGTCACACCCATATTGAACTCGTTACAGAAACCATTTCCGAGTTCGCCAACATTTAGAAACGTCCGACCAATTGTAGTTCAATTGATTCCAAACTCGATCCACATAATAACACTACTTTCACTCTTGCCTGTCCTCACACTTCACCAGTGTATGTCTCCTAGACGTTCGAGGCAGTTGAGCGAGAGCTTAAGGATTCACTGCCCTGATTCCGTTCTTTAGTCAGCTCCTTAATGTCGCTTAATCTAGAAGACTTGCCTGCTACAACTCGCGTTCCCACCTTAACCTCATTTCTGGTCTCCCTCAACTACAGATTTCGTTTCAAACGTCCATGAACTGGTGTCCGTCCGTTCAGTTTGATAACTGCGCTTTACGTAAGAGCGACTAGATTAAGTCAGATTCGACATACATGTAGGCCTACATTGTATTATGTGCATATGCACAAATATGGAGATACTTCAATGGTCCAACAATAAAGTTCGCAAGAGTATTTTTTCTATCAACACATAAGTAATTCCAGAGGATTGGGTAATGCAGATTAATCAATTTCCGGATCATGAGTTGATTAGTTTACCACGCGACGAAACGCGATTTGAAATAATTTTTTATGTTGGAACTCACGTTTCGGCGAACTGTTCGTGGTCGATAGAGATGACGAAACCAGTGGAGTACATCTTAGCAGCCTGAAGGACACCCAACGAGTTCAGCTGAAGAGAAAGACATATCCTATGAAGATCAGTTGATTCTGATTCTGGCGGTGGACAAGAGATTGCAATTACGTTAACGACGATGGGGATATTGCTTGAATAATTGTTTGGCTGGTCGATGGGTCAGTTAACCTGATTCATTGGATGATTGGTTTGTTCCTTAATTGGTTGGTTTGTTCGTTGGTTGGTTTCCTCGAAAGTTATTTTTTTTAGTTGATTGGTTGATGGATTGGGTGGTTGTTTGATTGATTGGATTGTTGGTTTGCGCGTTGGTAGAGCAACCCGATATGGCACTTAAACTACCTCATTGTATTTTACGGTTTTCGTTACTCTGTTTGTTGGTTTACGTTCGTTGGTTGGGTTGTCACTTAGTTGACGAGTTCATTCACTCGTTATTTTGTTGATTTATTAATTGATTGATTCATTAGATTCATAGTTGGTTATGACGATTTCTCTGCAAGGTATATACATTGTACCTGGTCCAAGACGTATTGGTCATCAAACACCTGTCCTCTGTTCGTCTTGTTCTGACGAATGCAAGATATGAAGTGCGGCTTAATAGTTCCAAGTCTATCCAGCAGAGACTGGATCGAATTCTAACAGACAGAAGCAACGAATCGAATTGTCACAGAAAACGAAACAATCGAGTCTTGGCACTAAACAACAAGTCTAACTTAAGCAGGAAAATTAACAAACGACTTCAAACAAGAGATCCAACAAATAAATTTCAAAACCTAAAAGAAAAAATCAAATTTTATATAAAAAGCAACAAAATGAATTCTAAAAGAACATTCCAACAAATTAAATTCCAAATGGAAAACCAAGACAAAACCTGCAGATCAACTTACAAGGGTAAAATCAGCAGACTGAATTCTAAAAGGAAAAAAATTGAATTCTAGAAGAAAACACACGAAATCATTTCTAACAGAAAAATCCAACAAATCGAATTCTAAAAGAAAAACAAAAAATCCAATTCAAAAGGAAAGAAACCTACAAATCGAATTCTAGCAAATAAAAATAAATAAAAATGAATTCATGCAGATGAAAAAACTTACCAAATTCCAGTAGAAAAACCTTACGAATGAAAATCCGAAAGGAAAACAATATTTAAAATAAGAAGAAAAAACAAAACAAATTCAAATAAGAAAACCAGTCAATAGATTTCCAGCAGAAGAATCTGAAACAAATATCATCTAGGAAATAATTTCTACCCGTAAGGTGAGGTAAGAATCTGCAGGATTTCGACTATTTAGGTCGGTAACCTGGCAAAGGAAAGACACGCTAATGCAAGTACAATGAGGTGAAAATAATTAGTGAGGTAATGATGTAAGACGAGGTAATACGAGAGAAACAGCGAACAATTACAATATTGGCAGAGTAAAATATATTGGCAAGGCAGAGCGAAGGTAGAGTAAAGTAGTAATGTGAATTGGGTGACAGAACTACAGAAGTATTCCCGAAGGCAGAAGAACAGTGGTTAACTGATTGGGGGATCCATTCCCTGAAGAAGCTATCTTCCCCAAGCAGAGTGTCTGTGAACATCATTCTGACACCTTACAGGTTTTGATGACTTATATAGCGCTGCTACAATCTTCTCATTTAACCAATCTTACAGTTCTCGATAACGACTGATTACTACCAAGTCAAATAGAGGGCAGCCGCATCACAGCCTGCGGGTGATTGGTTGGTAGCCTACTTCATAAGCGCATTTGGACTGAGTTCAAAATGATGAGGCAGTTCGTATTGCGAGAGACTTGGGGCTAATGTGTGTTCTAACCAACCTCCTTGGGAAACGACTTTCAAAAAGGCATGTACGCACGAAAAATCATGTCTAGTGCCCAGTCGAACAGCCTGACACGTCTGATACGACATAATTTGGCGTGGCCTGGCTATTTCGGCTACAAAGGAACCTTCTGGACTTGTGAAGTCCAGATGGATCCCATGGGATGATGGCAACTACCTTGCCAGGTACGACACTGCTATCAACATCGTTACAAAATCAGACTACACCAGACCATCTCAGGTCACAGATGTTGCTTTCGAGGTAGCAGTAAATCGAAAATCATCCAAATATTATGCCATTTATCATCATCATGTATAGGGTCCTTCGCTTTTGAAACTCTGGAACAAGTAAACGATGATGGCTTTTTCTTAGTAATAACTGGCGAGAGATAACAGAGGAAGTATCCTCCTCTGTCAGTACTCATCAGTCAATCCAGTGTTTTCAAAGCAGTCATTGTAGTACGTCTCAAACTGTGAAGAATAGAAATTCCAGAACATTGCTCACCTATTGTGACTGTTGAGTAGTAGAAGCAGAAACAGAAACCGCAAGAAAAACAAGAAGAAGCAGAACAACAACAGCAAATAAAATAATATTATTAACAACAACGACAACGCCAACAACAATAGGCAATAATAATAATAAATTATAATAATAATAGGCCTAATAATTGGCTTAATAATAATAATAATTATTATTATTATTATAAGATTGACAATAATAGTAATTATAATTGATGAACACGTTTACACAAAAACACATTCAGAATCACATTGCTCGGTTCTGTGTCTATAGTCCGAAGGTTCGATAGATTGCATGGTGTCCGGTCGATAGGTGATAAGATTGCGGTTTTAATGGTAGCTGGATTGATGAAAAGAATTACGTTTGTCTAGAAGCTGGATTGCACCATTCTCTTCATTCATCCAGCTTCCATTTAATCATGAATCTTTTCATATCAATCCAGCTCTCAGTTTTACACATTCTTTTCATCAATTAACCTAGCTCCTAGTTAAATTAGTGTCGGAGTATAGAATCCTCAGACTATCGAGCCTTCTCCCACAAATACACTTAGACATGCACCATTTATCCAATGGATGACGATGACCATGTTTACAACGGCTTAAAATATGTAGTAGCTGGTCTTACTTTGAAGTGCGTTGTAGTCGTTAGATTTCTGCTGCTTGGAACTGGATCCTTCTAAAGCAGCGAACAATTAATATGTATAGAAATTAGTTATCCGCCCAAAATAGAAATAACAAATAGATGAATGAATTATGCCTCGTCTTCCTTGTGGAAATCCATAGGACCTACTATGTAAAGTTTTGGAAAGTCATGGAGTTAAGACTTTAGTGCCAGACAAGATGAATAAACTCGAATTAGGCATACAAGTAGGCTGACATAGGCCTATAACTGTATGTTAGGTTGCGGTCTAGTCAGCTTGATCCTTTTACGAAACGAATATTTGATTGTATTTTATGAGAACTCGATTATCATGCTCATAATTATAAACTTCTTATCAACTTCAAAATGTTATAAAAAATTATGATAAATATTACGCTCGATCCAACTAGAGCAGATTGGATTAGTTGAATTAGATGTGAATTAGATTAGTTGAACTAGATGTGCGTGGACTAGACGAAATTAGAATATAAGGAAATATAATTGAAGCAGAATAGAAATTGAACAGAAAAGCATAGACTAGTAATGACACAAACAAGCCTACGGGACTACTAGGACTAGCCTATAAAAGAAAAGACTGGACTAGCATAGAATAGAACGTAAAAGAAAAACAGTAATCGTGATATCGGTAGAAGTGGGGCAACAGTAGCAGTATTAATATTAGCAATGGTAATAATTATTATGTCAGCTTGAAATAGGCTATTAAGCTCACATAATAATTATTATTATGTAGAATAGTGTTGGTTATATATTATCAATTGTCGAACCTTTGACGATGAACCTCTTCTGTAGAAGACCATTGTTCCTCTTGAGCTTATACTTGCTTTAAAATAATAATAATAAAGACATAATGAATGTAGACCCTAAATCAAAATAAAATAGCACTTTTCTTGGTGCATCGAAAAATAGCACCTCTATAAAGTCGACGACAGCACAGTTCTACAAGATGTTCTGTATAGATTAAAGGACAAGCTAATTACTTGAACGTAGAGAACAACTTATTGCAAGGTAATAATTATAATCATCGTTTTTCAACTGTAAGGTACTCTGTCCTGGTCTACTCTGTTATAATTGTTTAGGCTATTATATTATCATCAAGTTCGGTAAATCTACTTCAGTCTAGTCAAGTCTTCATCACTCGTTAACTCAAAACTTATAAAGCTCTAATGTCAATCGCTGGGCACGAGCTAATTCACGAGCTACATGCATGCGTCAAGTCAGAGGAGGTTTCCCAAAGAGTAGGCACACGATGTTCGTGTTCGGTTTAAAATTTTACAGAAATTGCAGTGGCATTAACGGTATAGCATAATATCAGCAGCTGTAATAGAACAGCAACTTGTAACAATCAGAATAAGGCATATATATTTCATTTCAAACATAATACAATACTAGGCCTATATAACAAAAATATTTCCACTGTTATAGTAGCGTAATCATTACTTTTACAAGTGTTAGTAGTGGTGGCGCTGCATGGACGCAAAATACGCAGTTGCGTCCCAAAAAGGTCTAATGGCTAAAAAATAGTGAGTAGTGACGTAACAAACAGTAGGAAGAATCGCCAATGTGACATAGTGACCTGTGTCGTAACAAACAGTAGGAAGTATCGCCAAAGAATGGCAGTTAGTAGTGACGTATCAAAAAGAAGGAAGAATCGCAAAAAAGATAGTGAGCAGTGACGTAACTAACAGTAGGAAGTATCGCTAAAGAAAGACAGAGAGCAGTGACGTAGCAACAGTAGCAAGTATCGTTAAAAATAGATAGTGCTTAGTGACGTAACAAACAGTGGAAAGTATCGCCAAAGAAAGACAGAGAGCAGTGACGTAACAGACAGTACGAGGCAACGCCAAAGAAAAACATCAATGACTTAACAGGCCGTAGGGCAGTGACGTGACAAACAGTAGGAAGTATCGCCCAAGCAAGATAGAGAGCAGTGACGTAACAAACAGTAGCAAGTATCGCGAAAGAGAGACAGAGAGTAGTGACGTAACAAATAGCAGGAAGTATCGTTAAAAAGATATTGAGTAGTGACGTAAAAAGCTTTAGTAAGTATCGCCAAAGTAAGATAGTGATCAGTGACGTAACAAACAGTAGGAAGTATTGCCAAAGAAAGATCGTCGCCAGTGACGTAACAAACAGTAGGAGATATCGCCAAAGAAAGAGGGTGAGCAGTGACATAACAAGGAGTAGGACGTTTCGTTAAAAAATACAGAGAAGTGACGTAACAAGCTGCAGTAAGTATCGCCTTAAAAAGATAGTGACCAGTGACGTAGCAAACAGTAGGAGGTATCGCCAAGGAAAGACTGAGAGCAGTGACGTCGCAAACAGTAGGTTGTACCGCCAAAGAAGATAGCGATTAGTGACGTAACAAACAGTGGGAAGTATCGCCAAAGAAAGACAGTGAATAGTGACGTATTAAAAAGGAGGAAGACTCGCAAAAGAAAGATAGTGAGTAGTGACGTAACTAACAGTAGGATGTATCTCCAAAGAACAGACAGAGTGAAGTGACGTAACAGACAGTGGAAAGTATTCTTTAAAAAATTTAGTGAGCAGCTACGTAAAGAGCTGTAGTAAGTATCGCCAAAGGAAGACAGTGAAATATGACATAGCAAACAGTAGGAAGTATCGCGATAGAAAGATAGTGGCCAGTGGATAGCAAATCGTACGAAGAAACGGGAAGTTAGATTTCAGTGACGTAACAAACCGTAGGAAGTATCGCCAAAGAAAATAGTGATTAGTTACGTAACAAACAGTGGGAAGTATCGCCAAACAAAAGACAGTGAGT
This sequence comes from Bimastos eiseni, assembly GCA_959347315.1. Taxonomy (NCBI): domain Eukaryota; kingdom Metazoa; phylum Annelida; class Clitellata; order Crassiclitellata; family Lumbricidae; genus Bimastos; species Bimastos eiseni. Next base: position 5,914,190 of record OY365814.1, read on the forward strand.
TGTGACACAGCACACCGTAGGAGTTATCGCCAAGAAAGAGATTGAGCAGTGACGAAACAAACAGTAGCAAGTATCGTTAAAAAAGATAGTGAGAAGTGAAGTAGCAAGCTGCAGTAAGTATCGCCAAAGAAAGATAGTGTCCATTGACGCAACACACAGCCGGAAATATCGCCAATGAAAGACAGTGAGTAGTACGTAAGTAAAAGAAGGAAGTGTCGAAAGAGAAATATAGTGATAAGTGCTAAGTAGGAAGTATCGCCAAAGAAAGACAGAGAGCAGTGACGTAAAAAATAGCAGGAAGTATCGTTAAAAAAGATATTGAGTAGTGACGTAAAAAGCTGTAGTAAGTATCGCCAAAGAAAGATAGTGACCAGTGACGTAACAAACAGTAGGAAGTGTCGTTAAAATAAGATAATGAGAAGTGAAGTAACAAGCAGTAGAAGGTATTGCCAAACAAAGACAGATAGCAATGACGTTAGAGGCCGTAGAGCAGTGACGTGACAAACAGTAGGAAGTATCGCCCAAGGAAGACAGAGAGCAGTGACGTAACAAACAGTAGCAAGTATCGCCAAAGAAAGATAGTGCCCAGTGACTTAACAAACAGCCGAAAGTATCGCCAATGAAAGACAGTGAGTAGTGACGTAAGAAAAAGTAGGAATTTTCGAAAAAGAAATATAGTTACTAGTGACGTAAGAAACAGTAAGAAGTATCGCCAAAGAAAGACAGTGAGTAGAGACGTTACAAACGGTAGGAAGTATGGCCAATAGTGGTGGCACTTCATGGACGCAAAATACGCAATTGCGTCCCCAAAAAGGATAACAAATCACCAAATATTTCAACAAAAATTTTTTTGGAAATTTTGGTTCTTAGTGGTCCATACATTTCAATATACTATAGTTAAAAATTTCATCTTGTGCGGAACATGTGTATTGCCGCTATTGCGTACCAAATTTTCAAGCGCTGGCTATTATTGCGTACCGAATTTGCAAGGCCAGCACTAAGTGTTAGTATAATTATTGATTACTACATTCCATTACACCCGTGTCATAAAAGGCATCCAATGATACAAAGTCTGTTGGTGATGATTAACATGAACCTACATTTAAAGAGTGTTCCCAATACATCGTTCTCTGCGTTCTGAAGCATAAGAACAGCGCTGGCAGAGAACACATTCTGGTTCTTCGACAACCAACCTCTCGAGTCGTACGTCACCTAAGGTCATTGAGGTCAAGGGTAACAGGGATGATCAGATCAATTGTCGCCAGGTATATATATTTCAAAATAACATTACTGTGTCAGGCAATGTGTGGTAATATTAATTAAGCATGGAGGCCATGATGACAATATCAACTACGATGAAATCAAATTAAGGTAAACAATTACGTGATTGATGGCAGATAATTTAATAGAGTAAAGACACTTCCTTGTAATTGCAATACTAATAATCATATTGATCACGATGATTATGTTCCTGTTGACGATGACGATGATGATGATGATGATGATGATGATGATGATGACGACGACGATAATGATACTGTTGCTGCTGCTATTGAAATGAAGATGCTCATTGTGCTTCTGTTGAGGATGATGGTGAATACAGGTCCATTTTTGATAGAGTCTTATCTGGCTATCAGCCCGAATTCACGAAACCGTTTGCGGGTATTAGATTTGACGATGAAGCAATCAGAGTGCCGATCTGTTTCTACTGGGCACATGTAGGTTATCCTCCAATGCTAATCTCAGAAATGTCCATGCGGTGCCCTGGTAGCCTCTGACGGCCCACATTCGCTGGGCTCTCTTGTGCTCCAGGTCAGGGCAGACTCTCTAAGCATGCGTCTTTGAATTACTTGGGTCGATCGATGTTGGGCTGCCCTGGCTTCCCGTCAACTAAAGAGATATGGGCCTATATATACATATATTTATATATATGATAGTGGAAGACCCATGGCTTTATTCTGGTTTCATGGCTATTGGGTCGATGCCTGGTCTGGAATGCAACCGTGACTGACACCCTGACAGCTTTTTATCTGTCAGACGAGAAAACAAAGGCCCGCAAAAACGAAATATTTCATTCGCTCTCTACCAAGATCCTTCTCACTCTTTTGATTTTTGAGACTAAAGAAAGAATGCCGGGTCTTTATATCTGACCTAGCATGAAAACACAGCACGATTTCGGAGGACCCACAAGAGACTTCCTTTACCAGCGTAGGCCCTATCTCGCTAACGATGCAACCAGGACAAAATGAATTGTTGGGTCATTTCCAAACAAATTACATCGATATATTTATAGCAATATCTAGGTCTCTGGGGATCCTATTTACCCCAAGGTCAAAAGTACTAATAATAACATAAAAAATAACAACGATAATTAATTATTAGTGATATCAATTTGGTTTACCTTGCCCATGTAATGTGTCACAGTAAATAAATGATTCATTGCTGTTGGACCCGCTTGAAAGAAATGATTTTTCTGCAAGTTGTTAGCCAACCGCTTGGCAAAGCTGTCGTCATTTCCCTGGAAAATGACATCCAAAAATATCTTTTTGTTATTAATTGTGTCTTTGTAGAGAAAAAGTATCAAATGAGAAGGTCCTGGAGAGAGTGGGAGAACAGAGAGTTTTGCTACATTCGATTGAAAACAGGAAACACCGCTGGTTTGGACATATATTCCCAAAAGGAGATCTACTGCTGATGGTACTGGATGGAAGGATGCTGTGGAAGACAACAAGAGGAAGGAAAAGAGTGAACATGCTGAGTGATCTGGACATTCATCTGAAGAACCGTATGTTACTACAAGGAGGAAAGCGAACGACACAGGGAGCTGAAGAGAGAGGAGGAGAGACAAGAATCAATCGTCCATGTCAAAAAACCATCTAATCGGCAAAAGACTGAAGAAGAAGTTTCTTTGTATATCTCCCTGTCTATGTGTTTGTCCGTGTTTATGTGAGTTTGCGGTCTGTTTGTTTGCATGTGAGCATCTGTCTAACTATCTGTTTGCCAGTCTGTTCGTATGTCAGTTACTTCGGTCTTTTACCTTGTCTTTCTGAGTTCCATCTTCTAGAGTTGCGAACAGACCAGACGGTTTGGCCAAGAACAAATCCTAAATACAGACAAGACATAATTATCGGAGTCGACAAAAAATTCAAACAATTCGAGCAAACTCATTGTTCCATTGCATTCAACTGTCCCATGGATGGATGGATCGATGGACAATCGGAAGGATTGTCCATCCATCCATCCATCCATCCATCCATTCATTATCCATCCACCTCGATCTATCCAGTCGACCAACCATCCATCAAACCATCGATCCATCCAACCAATCATCCACCAAACCTTTCATCCATGACCTTAACCATGACCAAGATTTGTCATTGGATACTGACAATCAGCAATGCAAGGTAGAAATACCAGAGGATTGACGGGCAGCAATAAGGAAAAACCCTAAAGGCCTCGAGGTCCCGCTAGCAGAGGGGTACCCTTACATTCATCTTAAATCAATGCATTCATACAACCATTCATACGATGTGAGTCACACAATCCTCTTGTCTATAAGCTAAATAATGTTGATCCATGCCTGCATTAACCAATAAAAGTCTTATGTATTATTTAGGTTGACTTACAACGACGTCATAATTGTTTGGAACGTCAATTCCAATCCAGGTGACGTTCTCGTTTTGACAATCCTCTTCAGTCACCTGAAACACGTTCTACCAGGAAAAAAAACGAAATCAGAGCAAATAGAAACAATGATGGCTGAGCAACGATTGGAAACAACTAGAGCAACAGGAACGAACAACGTATTACTGGACTTTCTGATCAGGTAGGATATGTTGCAATTTTCTTTGTTATAAATATTAGTGTTCTGCTCAGTAATACGTTATGTTCTGTTCTAATATATTCCACTCCAAGATGTTCTATTCTTTCTCGCTATATTTCGCCCTATTCTGTCGCCTTAGTTACACTGACTTGGTCTTCCCACATACAGTAGTTCGCCTACATGTAATGATGTAATTTTTGCAACGTTGTCGTATTTAATATGGCCATTCGAGGAACTGCGACATGCATTCGCTTATTTTTTTAGGAAGTCCTGCTCATTTTTTTCTTGTATATGTAGCCCATCCTGATTTCATATGACGTAGTCATGCAACAATGATCCAAATCGCACGCATTCGAGTGGCGCTATATAAGTGCTCCATTACATTACAATACATCTGACGTAGCGCGCCCATTGTTTAAATTGATGCATAATAATTCCACACTCCTGTGACTTAATTCTGCATTTGAGCAATTATCCAACTCCATTAATTGATTAATCTTATGTTGCTTAACTCACCCACTTAGTTCCTTCGAAATACAGCTTCATCTCCTGTCCACCCAATGTTTACTTTGCCACAGGTATCTTCAGCCGCTGTCACATAATTCAGCGCGCCTCCAAGCAGGGCGCGCCTTCTGAGTGGTTTGCGAAAATATAATGCAACAAGCTTACAACGGCATAATATATATATTCCTACCATGAGTCTTTACTCAAAAGAATGTCCTGCTCACTGCTCACCTTGACGTAGAAACCTAGAAGAAGTTCATCCGTGAGATTGATGTAACACTGTTCGAGGCTATTCTGAGCAAAGTCCTCAAAGCCTGGCATATCGAGAATCCCTATCTCGTGTTCCGGAGACGTTCCTGAATCCGGGACAAGTAGGATGTTCAGCCGATAGATGATCCAGGCGAAGAGACGCTGGTAGATGAGTCTGGCCAATGAGTCCCTGTTATCTGTTTAGACAAAATAGCATCTTCATTACTTACTGGCTATATGTGTTCTCAAAGAAATAATTATATAGATTTGAAAAAAACAGAACACATTATGACAGATTTTCTGAAACTGTGAGAGAGCCAGAAGTGTTCACCAAATGGTGGTATCTTTTTTCTAAAATAACTAAATTACAGCGAAATTTTGCCTAATGATACAATTATTATATTACATATGCATAAAAACTGTGGTCTGCTTGATATCTATGATACATTTGATTGTTTTGCTGCAAATGTTAAACCATGGCGACATTGATTAGTCTCTTTTGAAGTGCACTATATAAATATCTAAATTTGAAATTTCAATTAACAATCGACTGCAGAAAAACCGCGCAAAAAAATTAGTAATCTACACATGTGTAGGCCCTGCAGAATTTATAACTATGCATTATCAAATGTGCCACGTAGGCCCTACAGTCTGAAAAACCATGGGAACCACTGGAGAAAGACGAAAAAGCACAAATAGGATGGAAAAATAAACAAAGACAAAATATAAAGTAACTGACTGTAAATATTAAAAGAAAATTTGAATAAAATAGAAGTGAATGAGGTGATATTTAGTTGAATCTGTTCAAACTTACTTGAAAGAAATGAATTTAACTGAATAGTTATATCAAACTGAATAGAAAACCATAACTGATTTGAATAATTGTAAATGGATGTTGGATAAGAATAAATTGAATTGAAATCCTAAAAGAGGTCACTGTAGACATAAGACAATTCTATTCCATTTAATTTCTTGTTACTTTATTCGATTTGGCTCTATTTGTCATAACATAGCTCATTCTAAAATAATTGTTTGTAGCATATTCTACTCTGTTTGACATTATCCTATTCCATTCTGACATCTAACATTATAATATCTACTCTATTCTATGTAATTATAAAATAATTGTTATTATTAGAATCGTTGCCTTCTGCTTCGTCTCTGGACAGACGTTTCTGGACTTTCTCGCCATTGACGATGATATCTCCACAGCAAAGACTATCTTCGAGGTCAGCAGCGTTGAGTCCGAGAAGATCCTGGAAAATGTCAGAATTAATCAAATTAGATGAGCCTCTGGGTGTGTATTCAGAACAGAATGGACGGACAGACGGAACAATAAACTAATCAATCAGTTAATAAGAAAGCTATACATTCAGCAGTTAATATATCTACTGATTCGCTGATTCGTTTAGTGGATCGATCAATCACCCAATCAATCAGCCATTCGGTCGTTTGCAAACTCACTTGATCGATTAGTAACCATTAACCAGTGATTGGTAATTCATCCACTCGTTCACTCAATAAATGCTTCTGCAAGCCATGACGTGGTCTGTCACCTGGCAGGTATTTATCACAATACACGAACATCATCATCATCGTCGTCATCATCATTATCATCACCATCATCGTCATCAGTCAGTCAGTCAGTCAGTCAGTCAGTCAGTCAGTCAGTCAGTCAGTCAGTCAGTCAGTCAGTCAGTCAGTCAGTCAGTCAGTCAGTCAGTCAGTCAGTCAGTCAGTCAGTCAGTCAGTCAGTCAGTCAGTCAGTCAGTCAGTCAGTCAGTCAGTCAGTCAGTCAGTCAGTCAGTCAGTCAGTCAGTCAGTCAGTCAGTCAGTCAGTCAGTCAGTCAGTCAGTCAGTCAGTCAGTCAGTCAGTCAGTCAGTCAGTCAGTCAGTCAGTCAGTCAGTCAGTCAGTCAGTCAGTCAGTCAGTCAGTCAGTCAGTCAGTCAGTCAGTCAGTCAGTCAGTCAGTCAGTCAGTCAGTCAGTCAGTCAGTCAGTCAGTCAGTCAGTCAGTCAGTCAGTCAGTCAGTCAGTCAGTCAGTCAGTCAGTCAATATGTTAGCCAATCTCATAAAGCCATGTTTGCCTCATGCAACGCGTCTCAAACACTCTTGCTTAAGAGATCGCTCTTCTTCTTCTTAACCTAAATCAACCAACCACTGACCTACATTGTAGCCACTCAATTGAACTCTCAGATGCTAAATCCCACAGACGCAACTTCTCTAAATCAGCCAATCATTTCTCAAATCTGCTACGAAACAATCAATCTATCAATCAGCACACTAACCAGTCAGCAAATAAGTCCAAACGAGTGGACAAATTAATTAGTGCAATAATTCTAAAGATAATTGTTAATTAGTCAAATAGTTACTGACCGCCATATTCTGTAAGGTCTGGAGAGACTCAGAATCGAGCGACGCCTCTCCAACTCTCGACTTCTGAATTGTTATATTTCCCAGCGACAGAATAGCAAAGAGTATCACGTTTATGTCAGCTTGCTCCTATAAGTTACCAGAGAGAAAAGCTTTTATTATGATTACTATTGTTTCTGGTTTAATACCCCGTGGTACGAAGAATCCCTCTGAGACTAAAACGTTATTCAATAACAATAATATAAAACCCTCTACAAGCTAGCTAGACCTATTCGTCAGTGAGATGAAGTGTTCCAAAGGTATCGCGGAACGCCACCGCATTGAACCACTGGACAGGCGTTGAAATAGGGAGGAGGTCTGACGTTCATCACCAGAGATCGCGCTGACATTCTGTCCCAAGGAGTAAATGAAGACCATAGCCTTCAGCATCCACGTGGCCCATGGTTTCGAAGGCCGAGGGACATATGGACGGATGGATTCCTACCTTCTGTGAAAATCCGATGGTGCTCATTGCATCTATCACAGCCTGACACTTGCTCTGCAACGCAGACATGTTAGTTTGATTCAGAACCTGGGTGTTGTGCAGGTACCTGAAATAGAATCATTATACTCTGCTGTTATTGTCGATTGCTAGAAAGAGAAAGAGGGGGACGAGAAAAGAGGGTAAAACTAGAAGAAAGAGGGGAGAAGGAGAAGAAAAGAAAAATGAACATAGAAGTAAATTAAGAATAAAAGAGAAAATAAGAGTTGAAATAAAGTAGAAATAAAAACAAAAAAGAAGTAGAGGACATTTGAGATAAGAATGAAAAAAGAAGAAAAATGTAAGAATAAGGAATTTAAAGAGAGGAAAAAGATGAAGGAGAAGAAGAAGTTTTATTGTCTGATGCAAAATGTTAATACACAGAAACATAATAATTGTGAGGTCGTTTATAATTCTTCGTCTGACCTTTGTTCATTTGACGTTTGGTTGAGTCCCTGTCCAGCCATGACGTAGTAGAAGATATGAAAGTTCGATTCATCTTCTGCCTGGTTGCTCACTCGCCACTTCTCCAGAAAGTACTCGCTCACTTTCATTCCAGCCACTGACAAACACATTCGGCACAGATCAAATAATACGGACCTGATTCAAGTTCCTTATTTTATTTCCCTAATTAACATTACTTTAATTGACTCATTTGCGGCAGCTTTGAATGCGTTCCTAATGATTGCTGATTGATTAAGCCTATCGCAATTTCATGCAGTTATATTAAACTCACTGATTCTCTTGGCACAACTTCCGTGTGGGTCAACTGAACTTTTTCGTAACTGAAGTCAACATGCACGATTAAACCTATTATAGCTATGATGTGGGACGAAAAAACGGAGCTCAGTTGAGATAGGCCTATTATAAAGTAGACCTACAATCTGTACAGCTAAACGAATACGATATTTAATCGGGCGCGATCAATTTCGTCTACTATTTTAAAATGGGAAGCTCTGCAGATACGTCCATATGAAAAACTTTTGATATTAGGATGATCAAGCATGCTAATAGCCTACGCCTAAGAGTTCAGTAGACGCTTTGTCCAGAGCAGTTAATAGAACGTCTAAACACGAGCTCTGGTTTTCTACTCTGCAAAGAATTTATTTAAAAACGACTACTTGAAAAGGACGACATATGATATTAATGACGAGATCAACACCAGCACGGTCCGAATTTCAATCTTGCATTAGGGTCAGTGTCGATATAATCTCTATCATAAGCCATTATGACCTCATCTCTAGCTTCATGTCATGTGTCGGCTGGTCAAATAAGGTGAAACTCTGAACAGTTCAGCACTCTGGTTTGAGCAACTAGGGCAGACTAATGAGGCAAAATAGGAACAAGTAACTTAATTTCTGAAACATCTACATGTTCGCTGGCTTTCTGCTCAGCAATGGACAGTTTCAGAGTTGAACCAAGAATTTATAAAAGCGTGACCACTGTAGGCTACAACGGTAATTTTAGAATCAATACTCATTAACTTTGCTTGTCATTCTTCAGCCAGATTATCATAAAACCAGATCATCGGTTTTGGTCATTCATTAAGCTAGAATTGCCTTCTCGGTTTTTGGACCAAGACATCGCAGCTTTCTCCATGTAGCCTACACGCCACTCCGTTCTCAGCCTAAGACACACTTTTTATAATATATATCCACGACAACAATTAATAACCAAATTCCAATTAACCCAAGTACACTTCTTCTTCTTCTGAATTTCATCTAACCTTTCCCCTGACTGAAGTAGAGCGTCGTGTACAACCCAAAGCGACTGGCGTTTCCGTTCAGAGCAGTTCTCGCATTTCCAAAAGCCTCGAGAATCAATGGAGCCTGTGAAATAATTTTTTATAAAACATAAAGTAAATGGTAAGTAGGTCGTTTCTGCTTACTGACACTGTGTCATATTGATGCTGGTAGGCATTGCGTTCCTCCTTTATTCAGACTTTGAACTACACAGCAATCGATGTTAATGCACGTGCCTTCTAAACGATAGGCTACAAAATGTGGTTAAATCACGGCCACAGCAAAGGCATAAATCTTCTGATGCAGACCTACATGTAAACTCAAGATATGAAATGACACAAGAGAGACTCAAGTTTAGTTCTGGATAATACCACAAAGTTTGCAGAGCGTAGAAAATTGGCAATGAATTGGACGATGCTGTCAATGAGCCATACATTCATTCTATTCTACATGTAGGTCGCTTTGCTGTCTATTAACAGCTGTTTGAAATGTTTGCACGGAGAAAACTCAGGAACCTGACAATGTTTTACCTGCGACATGCACACATGCTAACAATAATAGCAGTAGCCAACAATGCCACATGCTAATGATGGCATTGCAATGTTACATGCTAATGATGGCATTACAATGTGACATGCTAATGATGGCATTACAATGTGACATGCTAACGATGGCATGGTAATAATGGCAATGAGCTGTAAGTAACTTACCAGTAAGATCTTGTGTTGCAGTTGTGTGTCGCATGAAGTCAGTACAAAATGGCGGATGATGCGCTTCACTGCTTCCGTTTTCCCCGCTCCACTTACGCCTCTGCAACCGCAGATCAGTGTTAAGCCATGTAAAAATAATAATATAGTTTGGAAATATTTAAAAACCCTTATTACAATGTGCCATGCATTCTTTAACGTCATCAGTAGGCCCTATAGCTTATGTTAGTGCACTGTAGGCCATAGGTATAATTTACAGGGCTGTTAACAATACTGGAAAAAAGTATTGCAATACCAATACCAATACTTTCACCAATATTTTTTCACGAGCAAGTTTCCTGTTTATTCACACAAAACATGTGCTAAAGAAAAAGAAGTATGATTACACTATTATTTTTACATACAAAAAAATCAGTAAACTAGAATTACAATTATTATTTTCACAAATCAAATATCTGTATAATTACAATAATATTTCTAACTCTGCAAATCTAGACTGTGTCACCGTATCTCACCTCTCTTTCTGGTGTGTGTGTAATAAGTTTATTTAACGACGCATCCATGACAAGGATGATATGCGTCTCTTTCTGATACCGGCCGCGTTTCTTTTACCTCTCGTCCGTTGCTGCTCTCTTAGAGAGAGAGAATGAGAGAGAGAATGAGAGCGAGAGAGAGAGAGAGAGAGAGACAGACAGAGACTGAGAGAAATTTCAGTCTACCTGTTTCTCTCTCTCATTCACATCCCTCATCTGTCTTCCTGCTTTGCCCAGTCACCTCTGTAAGCCTCTGGCCCAGTGGTCAGCCAGCCAGCCAGCCTGGCAGTCCCATCTCAAGATTACTGGAGTAAACTTGGTTCCATCTGGTCAGTCAGCCGGCCGCTGGCTTTTCTCCTTAGCCGGTTCACATTCCTTACTCTGGATAAGCCTAGACCCCAACCCCTCTAGCAACCGGTTTAAACTAGTTCTACCCTAGCAGTCCGCAGGATTGAAATCTAAAAGGCATGAAATTATTCAGGTATATGCCAGCCCCTGCAGTTCTGTGAGGAAGAGACAATATTCTGAGTGTGATGATTTATTACTCATCATTTCTTGATCGTAAAGATTTCAAGTGGAAGAGAAATTAAAAAATTGTTTATTACGGTGTAAAAAAAGTAATGGTATCGCGTATCGATGACTGGCTTAAAAAAGCATCGCGATACACATACGATACCGACCAAACAAAACTATCGCGATACACCCTATCGCGAAATTAACAGCCCTGATAATTTAGTGCATTGTGCATACTGTATAGCACAGTGTGATGTCGATAGAGTCAGCAATTGTTGTAAATAAATATTATAGAAGGCTAAGACATATGTCTTTTTACAGCACCGCATGACTTTGACCCTGCTCGTTTTTCAAGGGCTAATATTACATGAATTTTCGAATAGAACCGAATTGCGCCGTCGGATTCTTTATCGAATCGAATATCGAAACTTCGATCGTCCCTACTCCCTACCCGAGAGTGTAGACTATTTTATAGAACTCCATGCATATATATATATGTATATAAATATATGTATATATATGTATATATATGTAGACTCTATATGCATCTTTCGGAAAGAAAGAAATGGAGAAGGTTTTCCATGACATGATGAGTTCGATGAACTGACAGCACAAGGTGACTAGGTGAAGCATTTTAACCAACCAACCTGTTCAATGTCCATGCTCTGTGCTCACTCGTATGGAATCTGCTCAGAGTCATTGCACTCGATCAATGACGCTACTATAACTTTGACTGGCTCTTCACTCTTTCCTTGCTTGACATCAATGCCCTCTTCTAGCTTTTAGGTTATCGTTAGCCAATATTCAGCTGATTGGATAAGACCCTTGAAGATTCCATTTAAGTCCAAACCTGAGAATCGTCCATTTCAAGTAACCTGTCTTCTGATTTCAACCTTTGTCTGCTTCTAAAGTCGCTAATAAGTCTCGATCGTCATTCATTCTAAGTGACCAATCAATGGGGGACTCTGTGAGTAGGTGGCGCATAGGTCTAAGAAAATTTTTTTATATTGGCCATGCGTTGTTTATTTATGTTGTTCTGATCGATGGCTGGCGTAAGAATTATAATTAAGAATAAATACATACATTTTATAGTCTGGCTGACTTTTAGATTGCTTTTGCAAGAAGAACATACAGCACAACAACCAATCAACATCAAGCTCACAATTTTACCTCGGGTAGCTTACACACATTTGAAAATGGCGCCATCTATTGTACAGAATCCCTCATTGACGCCTTTGACATCATGCCAACGGCGTTTCAGAAGTCATTGGATCAGATTATGAGACTGTGTTGCTTAGAATGGTGATTGACGTATGGGCTCAGGTTCATTTAAGCGTTTGACGGGATCTATGAAGGCTAAATGTTGTAAACTATTAATGCATGTATGAGCCTGCCTTATTATGATGCGCTGGTTCTCCGCTTGACCGCCTCGTCTTCCCAGAATGCCTTGGTAAGCGTCGTCTGCGATGGCAAATAGATGCGCTGGTTTCTCGCGCCATTTGGACAGATGGTAACTCTCACTGACCTTTGACACGATACGCTCAAATTAATCGATCAAGTTTCATACAATGGTTGTTTACATGTTTTTTCAAAGAATTAGAATAATACAATTTTTATGTTACCTTATGGATACATTTATATCCATTACCAGCTTTGGCGTAGGCACAATAACCATCAAGAGTCATAATTAGGATATGTTTGCCTTTCATTCTGTCTGTATGCCTGCCTGTGGAGCCGTCCATAAATGACGTCACGCGCCTAGAGGGGAGGAGGTCACACATTTGTGACGATGTGTGACGAGATGGTGGGGTCGGCGAAATGTGACGTCACACCATCACAGCATACATCAAAATGCCCAATTTTATTAAAAACTTTCACTCAATTAAGCATTGGATTGTTTCAAGTTATTGTTACTAAGCACTTTTATAAATGTAATGATTCTACCAGACCTTCTCATCTTGTGGAATACATGATGAGTGTAATGATTCTACTTTCTCCATTTTCCTTCGTTTTACTATGGCCTAGATATAGTTATAAGTATTATTACGGTTTTAATTAGTTTTCTTGATAATCATAAGAAAATTTGCATATAGCATTCTGGACATCTGTTTTTTTCGTGGGGGGTCAAAACTTTGTGACGTCATTTTTGAGGGGTCATGACTTTTGTGACGACGTGTGACGACGGGGAGGGGTCCAAAATCGTCCAAATTGACGTGACGTCATTTATGGACTACCTCTATCTATCTATCTGTCTGCCTGCCTATCTGTCTACCCATCTGTATATCTGTACGCCTGTCTGTCTGTCTGACTGTCTACAGAACTTACAGCGTTGCTGTGGACCTTGATCTCCCACTTTGGCGACAGTTTAATTAACGTCTCTCCTGCGTACGTCTAAAAAATAGATCAACAACAAACAAGAGTTGTCATAATATTCTCGTTCACTTTTTTACAGCATTCTTCACTGTATGCATAAGCTCAAGTACAGGACTAGTTAAGATTTTGTCTCAGCATTCGACAGAGGTTTCCGTTTTGAAGGCTAGATCAAGCTAGCCTATGTTTCGATAGGTTTTTATGTTTCGATAGGTTTTTATGTTTCGATAGGTTTTTATATTTCGATAGGTTTTTATGTTTCGATAGGTTTTTGTGTTTCGATAGGTTTTATGTTTCGATAGGTTTTCTAAGTGTTTGCTAATTTTGATCGAAGTCGTTTCAAGGTCGCCTATAATTAGTCAGCGGACAATATTTTCTTGAAGATATATATATATATTATATATATATATATACATATCAGTGATGTATGCAAGACTTGAAATTTCAAGACCAAGACGAGACCGAGACAGTGAGGTGCCGAGACCGAGACACTATGTTGAAGACAGTACGAGACAGTAAAAGACAAGTGATCTTATATAAAATGCTGTAAAATACTAATGTATCAATTTTTGGGAATAATGTTTAATTTTAATTTCAATTTTAAACTTATAATGTATATAGTACCAATTCCTGAGAATAGGTTTTATATTGCCGCATTTTGTCTTTTTCGATACCTCTTCGTCGGCCTATCTTCTGAATAGTATAAAAAATCTTCTATAGACGATTTTAAAAAAGGAAATTCGATACCAATTACCAAACGAAACTAAAAAGTTGCGCTTATCCTTACTCACCCTGAGAAACCCGAAGTGTCCCGATCGTTTCGGTTATGGTGGTTTTGCATCAAAGACCAACGGCACGGCACAGCTATTGTTTGTCAATAACTTCATATGCGTTAATTTCAGGTTCTCTGTCAGACATTTTTCCACTTTAAGATAATTGAATAGATTTCAGTATCATGTGACTCGCGCGTTAACCAGAATTACCGTTTCTCGGCGATACCGGTTTCAGTTTCTAGCGCAAGATTTGAAGACAATTAACGCGAGACTTATCGAGACTGCTTGTTCGAGACATAACAAGACTTTCACTTCAAGACAGTTTCTAAAAATGTCGAGACACTACCTCGAAACCGAGACCGAAACAACAGGTTTGATTCCGAGACCGAGACACTAAAAACTGTCTCGAGGCGTCTCGAGAGCGAGACACTGTCTCAAGACCATACAACTCTGAAATATATAGGCATATATATACTTATATATCAATCAATCAATCAATCAATCAATTCAAGTTTATTTGGCAAACCAAAGTAACAAATTACATGAGATCGGCATAACAAACAAATTTTATAATTACACAGGGGACCCAATTAAGGACGGAGGGTCCGGCAGGTTAGGGCCACCAATAAGTTAGGTACAAAGTAGTTGGGTACAGAGGCCAAAATGTGAGTCGAGTGTTTGAAAATAACATGGAGGAGCAAAACTTAACTAATCTTAACTAACGAATGTGCAACATTAAGCGAGTAAAGGCACATTGTAAGATAATAGGGATTGCCTAATCAAAGTAGCTGACCACAACCGGTAATTGAAGTAGCTAATGACAAAGTGAATCACAATTTATCTTATCAGGAGTATTACCGGAACTACTGTAATCAGATTTCTCAATGATGAAGCACACGTATGCCAACGATTGTCATAAGTGAGGTTGATCGCAGTAATGGTTACAATTCACCAGATATAATAGCAGATTTAATATTGTTTTTGAATGAATGGAAATTGGGAATGAGACTTAAATTGGCAGAGATAGAATTCCAGATTCTAGGACCTTTGCACTTAATGGCCATTAGCCTAGTGTTTGTTCTAGCATAAGGAATGTACAAGGTGTTAGGATCTCTACCAAGGTGATACAATAATCCTGCATTAGGCGTAAAATAATCATGGAAGATACTTGGTAGGGAGTTGTGAAAGTACCGATGCATAAAGAGGCTTATTTGGAGCTTATTTATCTGCTCAATTTTGAGCATCCCTCTAGCTACGAATACTTCACTGGTATGAGCATTATAGTGAATACCAGCCACAAATCTTATTGCTCTTTTTTGAATAACGCCTATCTTATTTAGGGTGGATTTGTAGGTAGAGGCCCATATTATTGCACAGTATGTTAGGTACGGGTATATTAGCGAAAAATAGAGAGTGGAGCGAGCTTTGGCCGGCAGTACCTTAGATAGCCTAGATATGATACCTAGATTTTTAGAAATTTTAACCGAAATAGCATCAATATGTTCTTTCCAAGAGAGATGCTGGTCTACAATAAACCCTAGGAATTTAGACGATGACACTTGAGTTATAGGAGTATCCAATATTTTAATTTCAGGCACGTGGGCTGGTGGTAATTTTCTGTAAGCTCTAAATAGCACAAAGTTTGTCTTATCTAGATTAAGTGTCAATTTATTAGCGCTGAACCAATTGGAAATATTGGTTAATTCAACATTTATGGTATTTATGAGAATTTCTAAAGAGGAGTGGGAAGCGAATAAATTCGTATCGTCAGCAAAAAGAATAAAAAAGGAGATTAGGCGAGACGCTAGGTAAGTCATTAATATATAAGATGAATAGTAGAGGACCTAAAACCGATCCTTGCGGAATACCAGAACAAATAGTATTCATTGGGGAGTAAGTATAGTTGCAGTAAACAAGCTGATGTCTATTTTCCAGGTAGCTCTTAAACCAGTTTAGTTGGGATCCGCGGATGCCATAGTTCATTCGTTTTTTTAATAAAATGTCATGATTAAGAGTATCAAATGCCTTAGCAAGGTCCAGGAAGATGCCTATAGAATATTCGTTTTTATCCATGGCTTGAGTTATTTTATCGTGCATGGTCAAGAAAGGCATATAAGACGAGTGCCCAGATTGGAATCCATGTTGAGAAGGGAAAAGGACACTGATTTTATCAATGTAGCAAGTAAGGCGAGTGTGCATAGCTTTCTCAAAGATCTTAGAAAATGCGGGTAATATAGAAATGGGTCTGTAGTTAGAAGGGGAATTCCTAAGTCCTTTTTTAAAAACAGGGATCACTTTGGCATCTTTTAAGGCTGTAGGAAAAATACCAGCGTTGAAAGAGCAGTTTATAATTTTGTCCAACGCAGTAGCCACAAAAGGTAAACTAGAGATCATGATGGATAGGTCAATGTCATCCACGCCTCTAGAACGAGAGGGTTTTAAGGAGTTTCCAATTGCGATTATTTCATTTGTTGAAATTTCAGCAAGCTATAAGATTCAGTGTTAGGAGCTTTCATATATTTGTCCGGTTGTTGGCTAGAAATAGTAAGGTTATTAGCCAGAGAGTTTGCAATTTCAGTGAAATAGTTATTAAGTTCAGTCGCTATTTTTAATGGGCTCTCCAAGGTTACCTCACCCCTGCGCAACTCCTTAATGTTCCCATCAATGGGAGAGGTACCATTAATTATAAGGTCTCTAAGAATCTTCCACGTCATCTTAAGATTTTGGCTGTATTTAGTAAGCTCTACCTCTAAACAACTTTTTTCTGCCAAGATCTTAAGTGTTTTCAGCTCATTCCTGTAAGCTGTATATTTTTGCCTATTTGCATCGGTGGGACATTTAAGTAATTTTAGGGGCAATTTTGACTCGGTTTTACAGGCTTTAAGGAGCCCAGAGGTCATCCAAACCTTTCTTATAATTTTCTGTTTATTAGTTAGCTTTGAAGTGTAATGATATGCTTCATCATAGGCTTTTTTATAATCATTTATAAAGCAATCGTATGCGTGATTCGCATTACGTTTTTCACAGGCCTCTAGGGTCGTCTTCCAATTTAGCTGCGAGAGAATATTCAGGAAAGAAGTTGTGGCCAAAGGACTGAAATTCCTTTGGATATGTTTGGTATTTCTATAAGAGGACTTAAAGGTGAAGTCAAAGACGGCTGAAATAGGAAAGTGGTCTGATATGCCAGATATCACAATTTTGGATTCAATCAGTTTTGGCCAAGCGTCGGTAAAGATGTTATCAATTAAGGATGCTGTAAATTCGGTAATATATATATATATATATTATATATATATAAGAGGGCAATTGACCAGTCCTCTTCCTCGTTGCCTAATCTTCGTACCAACAGTGTACTTAAGTGTAATCGTTATAGCCGAGTTGGTTGTAAGGGCGAAAGTGGGGTAGAGTATCAAAAGAAAATTTCTGTTATCTGCCGTGGCGGTGACAGTTGAGAGGCCATCGAAGCCCTAACCCTATACAATATTTTCAGCCCACGCATCTATTCTCATACTCTTATTACTCAGTCACATCCGCTCTTCCTTATTATCATCCTACTTCACTTTTGCTGGTCCTATACAGTTTCAACTCAGCTCAAGTTCCCTTACCGATAGAGATATGCCTTTACAACAAGCTCTTTCAAGTTTCAACACATACTTAAAAACTGTAGGTCTACTTATCAATGGCTGGGAGTGCCTCTGAGCAATCAAATCGAAAAGTCCACGTAGAGATCCACCAAATGAATGATTTAATCAATTGAATAATATAGTAAATAACATCCCACATAGATATTCGTTCCTGAAACGATCTATCTGATCAATTCCTCAATTTCTTACTATCCTATTCTGCCCATCTCGTTGCTCACTCAAACACGCATGTATCAAGCATACCAAGCATAATTAGCTCGTCAATTAATCACTCATCAGGCTATCTAGAGTAAAAACTCAAGCTCTAACTTTTTAACATGATAGACTCTATCCCTGAGCCATCAACCCAGCCGCCTCCTTTCCATTCATCTAACTCTAAACTCGACCAACCGTCGCAGCTTTTCTGCCTCCTTGCTAACTGTTCGTCTTGCAACCGTGCTATGTTCTCTACCTTCAGCCTCTGGAGTCTGCATGGACACCCTCACCGACTTGACGCAGCGCTCGTGAGCAATGTCCGGCACTCAGCTTTCGAGTGGCACTTTACAAATTCAGACTGGGTAGTTTTGAATCGTCTTACGTAGATTTGATCGTTCTTGAGTCGTTCTTTCAGTTGGCTAAGAACTGAGTCTGCATCGAGGTTCTTCTTACTTGATATGAGGTCTTCCATGACCTACAAAGGCACAGACGAAATTAGGTCAGCTG